>CAUYON010153604.1:0-26158 GCA_963573935.1 Arctocebus calabarensis | reverse complement strand
GGGTAGCAACCGGCTGGGCAACCATTGCAAGAGGTCGAGAAGCCAAGTGCCAGCCAGAAGCCAGGCACACCACACGTGCTTCAAAGAAGAGACAAGATTATTTAGCTTCCATGGTGGTCCAAGAAGATGCAAGGAATAATTCATGTGTCCCATTTTTTATCTTTATACTGTATTTTTACTGTACTTTAGATAAGTGTAGATAGGCAAATAATTATCATTTTATTACATTGGCTAAAGTGTTCACTCCAGTAATATGCTGTACACGTTTGTGGACCAGCAAACCACACAGGTAGCCCAGCTGTGTAGTAGGCTACACCATTAAGTTCTATGATGCCCAAGTGGTGATAACGTTGGGACAACACATTTCTCAGAACATACCTCATTGTCCTCCAACTTTTCAGTTTCTCCCCTTTAATTGGTTGGGGTTAGCTTAAAGTGTGTATGAAGAGCACATTCGCATATCGTTGACTTATATACTTAAACAGAGAAATTCAAAGGTGGTGTCACACTAACACACTGATGTTGAGATTCCACAACTTGGAATCTCAGGGACTTGGGCTCCTTCTTCTCTCTGCCTACTCTCTTGATCCTCTAGTTTCTAATTCTCAAAGCTGCCTGTCTGTCTAACCTGGCTACAAGAATGCCATCTTTCATTCCTTTATTTTGAGAAGAAAAAGAAGTCAGAAAGAGTCAAAAGGAATGGCTCTTTAAGGAGCTTCCTCCCAACACCTAGAAGAGGAAGTAGAGACACAAGTTCAGACCAAAGGAATGCCTTTAGTAGACAGGCTGCAAGCAGCTTGTCAGAACACATTGCCTGCAGTGGGATGAGCCACCAGTGCTGCCATAGCAGCCAGAGGCAGGCTTCACTGATGTCACCTTTTGGCCTCGAGTCAACCTTTTTACATAACTTGTAAGTATCATACCTTGCAAGTTAATCCATTCTTCATTAAACTTTAGTTTTTTATTTTCTAACTAAGATCTTGCTTAGAAATAAGAAATAGAACTAATATTGACTATTGTATTTGACAGCTATCCTCCCTAAGTAAAAATGTGACTCATATATATGCTGTAATTCAATTCAAATTATACAACTGCGTTTGTCCCAATTCACTAATACTTTGTTTTTCAGGCAAGGCATTTTATTTTATGGTTTAATTTCAAGGCAAAAAATATGCTGAGAGGAAGGCATTGTATGGAGTGCACAAGAAAAAGAGCAGTCTACTGTTTTCTTGTGTTAAAGAAAACTGAGTGTTTTGTTGAAAGATGTATTTTCATATCAGAGGCATTTCATGAGCTAAGTCTCAGGAATAGAAATCGGCTATCAGTCATCATTATACTGTACTTATTTCCAGGTTGGCTTCTGAATACATTTACGTTATCAGTTAGTTGGGGGAATAAAATAACTTTTTGAGGTGGTACTATCATTAAAGCATATGAACATGAAGTATCTATTACTTCTCACAGAAGCTTAATAAAATATACAGAGTTATTTTCTAATCTTTGTAATGATTGGAAGCCAGCTCCAAATATTACTGTCTTGGAATACAGCCTACCTAAAGAACTTAACAAATAATGATTACTTTTTATGAAAGTATTTCTTTTTCCTACCTTTTTCAAGATCCTACTCTTGAAAATGTCTGTTACACATACTGTATAGTACACGTGTTAATGTTAGCGTTTATCCATCAGAGGTATTATCAGAAGACATTCGAATTGGACTTTGAAACTTGCTTACGGTGCTCTCCTTCCTACCTAGTATCGTCTTCATCTTTACAGGCACATTAAATGCTGCATATTCAGTAGCTATGAATGGCATTAGATACTGTGTTTCATTTAGGCCAGTAACATTTTGGTTGAAAAAATACTACTACTGTATCTGAAATTGTGACTGGATTGTCAAGTACTAAACATCTGGTTTCCTTTTTGAGCTAGTCAAGGAACAAGAAGAATTTGTCATTGTAATTAGAACTTTCCATGTCATATTCCATGGTATTCTTTTTAGAGGGAGGAAAGTTAAGTGTGAGTTTTTTCCTTATCACCAGCAGTCTGACATCAGGGAAGTGGCCGAAAGTATGACCCTGCGCCTTTAAGACTATTTCCTCACCTGTAAAACTAGAGCAATTCCAACCATGAAAGACTGATGTGAGTCTGAAACTAAATGAATAATTAAAAAGGACCCGACTAGCACCTGGTATGTACAGTCCCAGCTCAGTAATTGTTAATTTGTTCTTTTCTTTTTGTGTGTGTGTATTTCTACAGTTAAAAGTCCAGTACAGCAGATGACATATAAGATTGTCCATAGTAACCCTTGTCTCTCTTCTGGAGGGGTGGGGGTCGCACCTTAGAAGACATCCTCTCTCTAATTCTCTCAGGTGATGCCGAGGTGGGTTTATGGTGATATGGGAAAGTCAACCAGTGTTTTGCGTAGATAACTGAAAACAACCCAATCATTCCTGGTATGTTCTTATATTTTTCGTGTGAAATCATTTATAAACTAATAGTAGACACATGGCTGTAAAGTAAATCCTTTACTTCTAAAGGATGTGAGTGGTCAGACTGCACATGCTGGGTCTGGGCTGGACCAGGAAGGGTGGATTGTCAGCTGGTAAATTAATACAAGACTTAGACCTGGAGGTGGCAATAGAAACCACAGGTTCCAGGCACCACACATCGCTGGACAGCACTAAGGGTAAGGGATTGGCAGATCGCTACTCTACGTGCAGACTTGCTAAGTAGACCCTTGAGGAAGCACTTAAACATACTTAGAGTACAGACAATGCACTTAAACGTTAGATCACTGCATATAAATACTATTCTTGTTTAAAAATTTATAGTATGGAGTCTTAACATTTTAATTTAAGATTTTTTAATTGTTTTATAAACTCAGACTGGTTCTAAGGTAACTGTTAACTGAGTTTTGTATTTTTTTCTAAAATGTCAACCCCCCTGGACTGTTACATTTCAGATCTTTTCAATGTATTTTGTCAGTGTTTTGAACAAAGTATATACATGCTTGATACCTCACTGTTCTTTATTTCTGTTCCATATTTGATAGTTATGAATGTATGAAATTTTAAAGGAAAAAAATTAAGCAATATTTTTTTATTATTTTTATTCCATTTTATTTTTTAATAGGCACATCTGCCACTGTAGTCACAGAATCATCATAAAGGAGAGCTGATGTAATAATGTGCCCTGCCAAAGTTGATAGATAATTAATCTCATTTAAAACCGAATTCAGTGAGTAAATATATTTTATAATATAGTCATTCTGTCAAACTCATCCATTCTCTGTATTAAGGAACCTTGTACAAGGAGTTTAACATCTAAGACCTGGTTCCAAATCCAACCTCAGTGGCTTGTAGTGTGACCGTTTGCAAGTTATTTCAGCCATCTTAGGTTGAGTTTCGTATTTGTAAAAGGGAGGTGATAATGTGGACTTCAGAAGCATTTCTGAGCCCGAGGAGCTGTTCTTCATGTGAAGGGTTTGGTGGATTGCCTGGCACAGAGTGTGTCTCCATGAGCGGACATGGAGACAACATGTTTGTTGTCTACATCCTCTTTGTTGTCATCTTTTATTTTTAATGTTTCTTGGATATCTAAGCCAAATGTTATTTCTGTGAGCATAAGAAAGGTAGAATTAATAGAAGGTATGAATGTTTGTGTTTTAATATAAAAATTATCATTGAAAGATTACTATGTCCATAACCAACTGCTTATAATATAAGGCCAATATTATCTTTTATATGATATATTTATGCATTAAGATTTTGAATGTAATTAACATTAATGTGGCTGGTCTACTTTAAACTCTTTAAAACTTTCTCTTGTCCTTTTGCAAAATGTCGTCATTAGAAGTACTCAGTAGTATCATTATCTTCTTATGTACTTTAAAAAAAAATGTTTTATCTACAAGCAAGCACCATATATTTCACTTAAATAATCTCACTTATTTGTCACAAGAAACATAGCAAGTAAAGATGATCCTTGTCTTATAGAAAGAAGAAATGAATCTGAGAGCGCTTACATGTCCTCTTCAGAGTTACACTGTGTCTGTGTCAGGGTCACTGTTCACACCATTAAACCACAGCTACTTTCCTAAAGTGCTGTAACTGGGAAAAACTATGGAAATTTCCTTTCCCTTATTAACAGGGAAAGAAATGTCTGACTCATAAGGTATTATGTGGAAAAAAAACAGCAGTATTTATTTAGCAAATATTTATTTTGCCTAGGTGCCAGAAACTGTACATGGAGTAGGCCATTATACAAAAAAAGACACAGGATTGTCACCATGGCACCTCCTGTATAGAAGGGAAGACTTATTAAAATAAACAAGTAATTGTAGGAGTAATAGTGTTTAGGGAAGTTGAGGGTGACAAAAGGGTCAGTAACAGGGGGACTAACCTACTCTGATGGTGAGCTCCTCCCAAGAAGGGGTGTCATAAATGAGAGCTGGATTAGCCTGAGCGAGGTGCATAAGGAGGGGTGAGAGCCAGCTACGTGCAGAATGGATTGGGGAGGAGGGGCAAATGCAGTGTGGTTGGAGACTGGGTCAGAGGAAACACAGGAATCCAGACAGGATCACTTGGCTTGGGAAAAAGTGGAATCAGTAAATATAGAACACAATATGTGATTGCTTATGGGGAATAAAACATATGATTCTCGAGTTACTGACTTGAGCAGATGGATGATACTGTTGTTTCCTGAGACATGGATCTCTGCTTAGTTAGAGAAAGAGGAGCCAGAAAAATCTTGAAAGACCATGCCAACTGCTACTCAGCAACCACTTGGAAAACTAGAAAATTGTTTAGAATACTGCCATTCCCCCAAGAGTACAGTACCACCCTAATGATGTATCTTCTGCCTGTTTTTGCCTGTTTCTCTTGTTATTACCAGCTGGATATAATGCTGTTAACTTTTAGGCTTATATTTATACTACATGTATAGTTTTCTTGACTCTGTGGCTGTAACCTACTGCCTCTCTCTGGACCTTCATCTCAGGATTCCTTCCTATGCTATTTATGCCCTTCTGTGTGTATTTTATTGTCCCAAGAGAGAAACGTACAGAATGAGTTGGATTTATCCAGTATAAAATAGGACAATCTCCTGCCCATTACCCATGCCAAGTCCATGCTGCCTATGGGCCAGGTACTATTCCTTTATCTAGTGGGCTGTGTGATCCAAAGCATGACAAATCTTACTTATCCATTCATCCATTATCATTTTTTTTAGCATTAATTCTGTGCCAAATGATACACTAGCCTGTAGAGAGAAATACGTGCCTCAGAGTTATTAAAATGTTGATCTGAATTCTGGCTCTCCCATTCACCAAATTGGAAACAGAGGCCCAAAAGTTATTCTCAAATTCTTTATACCTTGATGTCCTCACCTAATTAACATAAATACACATATCTCAAGTTGTTCTGAGGATTAAATAAAGTAATACAAGTAAGGACTTAGCTAACTCATAGCAATCCGATAGAGGTGTGGTAGAAGGTGGTAATGGTGGTGGTGATAAGAGTAACAGCATTGATTGTGATAATAATAGTAGGGAAGGCTCTGAGGCAATGGGAATGATGTGACAGAATGAAGATAAATAGTTTTTAATCATGACAGTTGAGAAGGTGGTGATAGTAGATTATATGCATAAAAAATGGATTCTGGCTCTTTTGCTCAGAAGGGCTGTGGGTAAGAAAGACACTCAAAGCTTCAAAGTTCATCACAAAGGAGTTTTGGAATTTGGTTTGGCTCCATTGCTAGGAAAAAAATCACTGTGCTCACTTAAACTTGGACCTTGGAGAGTATATTTTGGAGTTCAACAATGAATTACTTCACAGCTCAAGAACACTAACAAAGTGACTTGAAGAGTATACAACAATTACCTATTTCAGAAAGTCAATTTCAGAATGGAAAGTCCATATTAAAATGGCAAGAACAATGCTCTCTTGCATGTACTCTCCAAGCAGGAAGTTAAAAGCCTGCTTCTTGGCCAGGGTGCATTGTAGTCATTCAATTACATCCTCTGAGTGTTTTTGTCTTTTT
Source organism: Arctocebus calabarensis (assembly GCA_963573935.1). NCBI lineage: Eukaryota > Metazoa > Chordata > Mammalia > Primates > Lorisidae > Arctocebus > Arctocebus calabarensis. The sequence goes on along the minus strand of CAUYON010153604.1, from coordinate 20,116 downwards.
GACAGAAGGAACTGATTTCAAAGCATAACTTTGTTCTCTGTGGTGTTTAAAAACTTTCAGACAGAATTCAGAGCTCAGTGTGAATTTTCTTTGTATGCATTTATGTGTGTTTATTTCAATAGATTTAAAGATTCAAGTACTTTTTAGTTATGTGGATGAATTGTTCAGTGGAGAAGTCTAGGCTTTTAGGGCACCCATCACCTGAGTACTGTAGATTATACTCAGTAGTTGAGTTTTTTTCCCCTCACTCCCACTGTCATCTCCTTCTTTCTGTGTCTCCAGTGCTATTAGACCCACTCTGTCTACCCTGCTACCCACAGCTTAACTCCCATTTGTAAGTAAGAACATGCTGTATTTGGTTTTTCATTCTTGAGGATACCTCACTTAGGTTAATAGCCTGCAGTTCTATCCAAGTTGCTGCAAACATTATTTCATTCTTTTTTATGGCCAAGTAGTATTCTGTGGTGTGCACACACACACACACACACACACACACATGTGTGTGTCACATTCATTAGCCGATGAGCACTTAGCTTGTTTCTATATCTTTGCTATGATGAATTGTGCTGCAAGAAACCTACTAGTGCAAGTGTCTTTTTGATATGATGGTTTATTTTCCTTTCGGTAGATAAATAGCAGGAAGATTGCTAAATTGAATGGTGGGTATACATTTAGTTTGTTGAGGAATCTCCATACTGTTTTCCATAGCAGTTTCACTAATTTACATTTCTACCAACAGTGTATAAGAGTTCCCTTTCCACCACGTGCATGTCAACATCTAGTGTTTTTTGACTTTTTAATAATGGCAATTTTTACAGACAAAGGGTCGTATCTCACTGTGGTTTTAATTTGCACCTCCCTGATGAATAGTAAAGTTGGGCATTTTTTCATGCTTGTGATCTTTTCTATATCTTCTTTTGAAAAAAATGTTCACATCATTTGCCCAGTTTTTATTCTTTTAAAAATTTTTTTTAGTTTATATTTTCTTCTTTTATTTCAAATTAATATGAAGGTTGCATTGTTCTCACTTCCAGAATAAAGTTCCAGTTGTTAAAGAGCCCCTCACCCAGGGGGCATGTTATACACCCTCACAATGTGCACAGGAGGTGAGCTCCCAACTCATGCCCTCCCTCCTCCTGCCACTCATCTCCCCCTCTCTCTTCCCCCTCCTGTCTCCCTCTACCCCTTTCCTAGACTGTATTTGTGTTTTATTGTTCATTTGAGCATGTAATTGTTTATATATTGGTTTCATATTAGTATGGAGTACACTGGATATTTGTTTTTCCCATTCTTTTCATACTTTACTAAGAAAAATGTTTTTCAACTCCATCCAGGTAAATGTAAAAGATGTAAAGTCTCCATCTTTTTTAACAGCTGAATTCCATGGTATACATATACCATAGTTTTATCCATCCGTTCAGGGGTTAATGGGTGCTTAAGTTTCTTCCACAACTTGGCAATTATGATGAATTGAGCCACAATAAACATTCTGGTGCAAATGTCTTTGTGGTAAAATTATTTTTGTTCTTCTGGGTAGATCCCTAGTAGTGGGATTGCAGCATTAAATGGAAGGTCTAATTTTAGATCTTTGAGGTTTCTCCATGCTTCTCTCCAAAAAGGCTATATTAGTTTGCAATCCCACCAGCAGTATAGAAGTGTTCCCTTCTCTCCACATCCACTTCAGCATCTGGTGTTTTGGGACTTTGTGATGTGAGCTAATCTTGCTTGGGTTAGGTGATATCTTATTGTTTAATTTGAGTTCTCTGTAGATTCTAGTTATCAGGCCTTTGTCAGATTCACAACATGCAAAAATCTTCTCCCATTCCAAAGGCTGTCTATTTGCTTTGTTTGTGGTATCCTTAGCTGTGCAAAAGCTATTTAGTTTGCTCAAATCGCAGGTATTTCTTTTTGGTGTTGCTGCGATTGCCAGGGGGCTTTTCTTCATAAAGTTGTTTCCCAGGCTAACAGTTTTTATTGTTTCATGTCTTAAATTTAAATCTTTTATCAACTGAGAACCAATTTTTGTCAATGGTAAGAGGTTTGGGTCTTAACAAATGGTACTAGGAGAACAGATTTGCCCAGTTTTTAATGGGATTTTTTTTTCTTGCTGATTTGTTTGTGTTTCTTGTAGAATATTAGTCATTTGCCATAAAATAATTTGCAAATATTTTATCTCATTCTATTGCCTAATTTACTCTATTGATACTTACTTTTCTATGTGTAAACCTTTTAGTTTAATTAAGTCCTGTTTATGTTTGTTTTTGTTTCATTTACTTTTGGGGTCATGTTTGGAGGCAGAAATTTCCATGTCACATTTGGGAGATGATCTACTTGTGGGTGGCCAGGACAGTTGTCTACTGCTAGTAGAAGAGACCATTTCTTCTTTATAACTCAGTTGATACCCTTTACCCATTCCTCAAAGAGGACACCAGTAATCTATACCCGTTTGTTTGATAGGGACATCTTTGGGCTTCACGTTCTTGATTGCATGTGGCTTTACCAATTTACCAATCATCAAGGCTTTAGTTTTTCACCAGCTAAGCTAGTATAGAACAGAACTATGGTACATTCTCTGGAAAAGTTTTCCACTCTTACATTTGTCACTCTTCATGACAAAGCTTCTGTCTGGCATCTTCTTAAAAAGAGTCTACACTTGTCAGCTTTAAAGATGTCATCATCTTTGAAACTTCTGGTGAAGTCCAAGAAATTTCTGATGAACTCTCCTACAGCTTCTTCTGAATTTCACTAGATTTACCATACATGACTTTTTAAAGTTTAAATTTCTTGAGTCAACCACTTGATGCTTGGAAATCTGCCACCCCAAATTCCTGTGCAAATTTTTTAGCAACTTCTTGGATCCTCAGCCCAGAGATGCAGGTATTAACTGTTGTCATTTGTTTGAACAAACTTAATGTGGCTTCATCAGCTTCATCAAGGGAAGTTTTCCTCCTTTTCTGTTGTAGGGCTTCCCTATATTGCCATATCTCTCCAAGTACTCACAATTGTGTTTCAGATGTGGTTAACTGTGGTCTTGCTAACACCAAAATGCCCCACCTTCTTTATTTGGCCTCTTCTCCCCTGAAAATGTAAGTGATTAACCTTTTCCTTCAATGTCAGCTATTTGAGTTTTTTCCATTGGGCCATTGTGTCTCAATTGGCTATAAAATTTTTTAGTCATTCTAGGATATACCTACAGTTAAACCAATTTTTCACATTGAAAAAATCTTCTGCAACATGGTAAACAATGGAATGTTAGGCCTAATCTGCATGTATAATAATAAAGAAAGAAAAAAGAACTTATACTAAAGAAAAAAATAATTCAACTACAAGGGACAAAGTCCACTACTTCTACCCCTTGGTGTAAAGAGGACTCAACTAGTCAAGTTACAGATGGTAAATTAATATTGTGTATTATAGTCCAAGTGATCAAGATTCAACTTACAGAGGTGGTCAGTATATAGAGGTCAGTCTTCCATTGAGTACATGTGATGCGTGTCCAGTCTCTAAAAATTAAGTCAACTTAAAGAGTTGGTCCATGTAGGGAGGTAATCAACTATGGATGTTCTACTGTATTTAGGATTATTATATCTTCTTTTTGTATTGATCCTTTATTGTTATATAAATCCCTCTCTGTGTTTTTGTTTTAATTTGTTAATTTAAAGTCTGTTTTATTTGATATGAGAATAGGTACTCCTATTCACTTTGTGTTTCCATTTATATGGAATATGTCTTTCCACCCCTTTATCTTGAATCTGTGTGAATATTTGAGTGAAGTAGGTCACTTCAAGGCAATGGATATTGGTTTGTGTTTTTTTAAATCCCTTCTGCCAACTTCTGTCTTCTAAATGGAGCATTTAGATTCAAAGTTAATATTGATAGGAGAGATATTCTTCCATAGTCTTGGTTGTTACCTAATTGCTTTTTGTTCTCCATTGTGCTACTATTTTATAAGCCCTGTGAGTTTTATACTTTCTAGTGGTTATAACTGGTGAGTACTGACCTTTTATTTAATGTTTAGAACTCCCTTAAACATTTCTTGTATGGGTTGTCTAGAGGTGACATATTCCATCAGCTTTTGCTTGTCTGGGAAAGAGTTTATTTCTCGTAATGATGAAACTTAGTTTTGCACAATACAAAATTTGTGGCCTACGGTTACTCTATTTAAGAAAACTAATAATAGGACTCCAGTTTCTCTGGGCTTGTAAAATTTCTACAGAGAAGTCTGCTATTAGCCTGATGGATTTTCCTTGATAAGTTGTTTAGTGCTTTTGTCTTTCTGCTGTTAGAATTCATTCCTTCATTAGATAGCCTAATGACCATTTGCTTTTGTGATGTTCATTTTACAGTGAATCTCCCAGGAGTTATTTCAGCTTCTTCTATGTGGATGTCTAGATCTCTTGCAAGACAAGGGAAGTTTTCTTCAATTATTCCCCGAAACAATCTTCCATACTTCTTGTTTTTTCTTCTTCTTCCTTCCCAGCAATACCTATGATTCTTAGATTTGTGCATTTTACATAATCCCGCATTTCTTGAAGACTTTATTTCCTTTCATTCTTTTTTCTTTATTTTTATCCACCTGGGCAGTTCTATAGACCTGTCTTCAAGCTTTTTGGCTTGATCTATTTTGTTCTTTGAGGTTTCAACTGCATTATGTAAATACATTAATTTCTCTTTCATTCCAGAAGTTGTGTTTGGTTTTTCTTTTAAATATCGTTTTCATAAATAAATTTTTCATTTATGTCCTGAATTCTTTCTTTAGTTTCTTTATGTTAGTTTGCAACTTTCTCTTGGATCTCATTGAGCTTGCTTAAAATCCATATTCTTTTTGTTTTATTTTTCTACTTATTTATTTGAATATCCTTCATGAATAAAGTTAGGGGAAAAAATAAGAGTTAGAAAATAACTTTAAGAAATTAATATAATGGTAATAATATCCAACATTTTGCTGAATCCTTAGTTTACCCCCTGCCACTCTGCTAACATATTTACATATATTATCTCAATAATCACAACAGCATGTCAGGAGAGCCAGCACAGAATTGTCTTCATTTTACAGATAAGGATATTAAGGCTTAGACTTCCCCAGACCCACGCAACTGGTAAGCTGATCTGTTGCTAGAACCCTCTTGTTAACCATATTTTGAATTGAGCAATTTCTTATTTCCTCTTCCTTGATTGTTTAGGAATAAGTGAGTTGAACCTCCATTTTATTAATATATCTGTAATCAATCTTCATGTTCTAAATTGCATACCTTTTTCAAATCACTGTTTTATCATTTCTTGTGTCATTTTTAACTGATTTTATTATAGAGAGTATATTTAAAATAACAATGATGAAGAGTTTTAAAATTTAAAGTCTATAATAAAAAGATCTTTGCAGATATCACATGGATTTTTTTTGTAGCCTATTTCTATCTTAACTGTCACCAATCTCTTATTTTGAACAAAAACCAAATTAACAAAAGTAAATCATATTAAACTAATGATTCTATAAAATTATAGACTCACTCAGAAATAAAAGTTATGCATTTGAAAGAATACAAAAGATCTGCTTATTTAAAAACTTTTTATCAGGTATGATTTTGCTTCAAATGGGCATAGATCTAAATTTTTCATAAATGTTAAGGAGTATGTATGTTCCTGAAAATAGTTATCTCTATATGTTGAGAGGACAGGTAATTTTTAATTTCTTTAGTCATCTTTTAACATCATACTTAGCAATTACGAAACATCATGCATCTCCATAAAGGTTTTTTTGTATAAATAGACTTTTAAAATAGTTTTAATTATCAATAAGGAATGTGGTCTCTTTTTCATCCAAAGGAAAAACAAATGTTTTTGGAGATGTTATTATAAAAGTGATAAATCTTATTTAAAATATTAGGTAAATGCATTCCGGAGACAGGTCAGGGCCATGGAGATATAAATTTGCAGATTATCAGTAGGTAAATGGTATTTAAGCAGTTTAACTAGAGAATACTTTGAAATTCAGTAAAGCTAGAAAAGAGATAATGTTCAAGGGCAGCCCAGAGACTTGCTAACAGGTAGACTTAGGGTGGGGAGAAGGAAAACCAAGCAATTGTGAGAAGCCAGAGGCAACAGTGCTGTGGAGAAGAAAAGTGAGGACTGAGAAACAGCCATTGGACTTAGTGATGTGGAGGCTGCTGGTCATGCCAAGAAGGGCAGTTTGGTCCAGCAAGAGAGCCAAATACCTGATTGGAATGAATTCAAGAAGGAATGACAGCAATTAAGATTACAGGTAATTCTTTCAAGAGAACTTGCTATAAAGAAAAGTGAGGAATTTATTAGTAGTTGGAAGAGAGATTAGGTTCAAGGAGAGTTTATGATTTCTTAAGATGAGAGAAAAAGTAGCATTTCGTTCACTAAAGAGAATAATACGGTGAAGTGGAGAGAAATTGATGATGTTAGAAACAGATGACTGAATTGCTAGGGCTTTGTCCTTGAATAGGAGGTTATAAAGTTTGTGTCACAAATGGAGGAGTTGACCTTCCAGGCCCATGGACAGTTCATCGTCTGAACAGAAGAGAAGGTTGAGTGTGGGAAGTAAGTGGAAAGATGTCAGCAGTAAAGGGAATTTGTGGATGTTCTTGTCTCACTGGTTTAGTAATTTATTTTCATTTTTTTCTCTTCCAGTTTAAAGACTTTAATGAAAGGTTTTTTCAAATTGCACAGTTTCTTTTGAGCATACTTACCAAAATATTAAACCTTGATATGAAATGTATCATCAGCTCCTGTAAGTAATAAACTTGGGGAAATTTTAACTCCCAGAAATACCAGATTTTCCACTTCAGTCCCTTTGATTCCAGTTCACTTTAATGTGTTCACCCAATTTTAACTTTCTAAAACCTTATTCTGCAGTTTTCTTCCTGATATCTTGTAACTGTGAGAAAGTCCATTCATTTTATTTCTCTTTGCTTTCACATTTAACTTGAAAAAGCTCTGTTTTTCAGATATTTAACCAGTTTCTAAATCACTTAACCAGGTGCCAGCATTCTACATTTAATGTACCAAGTAATGATTACTGATTGCTGGTCATTCCATATTCTAATTGCTTTCCCCTCAAGGTATTGTTCTCTTGGGGGAAATTGTCAGCTGTTCAATGTTTTGAAACCGGAAACATTTAAAAATGCATTAAAACTTAAACTTGGAGCTTGGTAGAAACACATTTGTCTGGCTTTACTACTGGGTTCTAATGACTTGTTTCATGTAATGAATATGACTTCATTTTGCATTAAAGACTGTTTTCTCAGACAGATGGACATAACCATTTTCTGAAATTATTGCCACAACAACTGCTAATAATATAAACATAATTACTTTCTTCTATTTATATGCATGTCAATTGTACGCAATCACAATATTCCCATGGAAAATATGCATTATTAATATAAAATATCAGCATATTTTTGTTAGTAGTTTCAATTTGAAGAAATCAATTTAACTATCTTTATTGTCCAAAAATGCTAATGTAACTAATCTGAATTATTAATAGTAATCTGAAAATGACCAATGAGAGAGAAAAAAAAAGGAGACAGAAGAAAGGTGACTTCTCAGAGGCTACTTTTATTTCCTGTTCTTAGTGGCAGAACAGACCTCTCATAGTCAAAGCTTTTTTTGTTGTTTGTTTGTTTGTTTGGGGGGGTTTTTTGCAGTTTTTGGCCAGGGCTAGGTTTGAAACTACCACCTCTGGTTTATGGGGCCGGCACCCTACTCCTTTGAGCCACAGGTGCCGCCCATCAAAGCTTATTTTGTTCAAGAATCTAGATAAAAGAAATAATCTCTTAAAGTGGTAACTTATGGGGTATGAACACTTTTAAGTGCCTGACCATTTGGGGTCTACAATAGATTATAAATAAAAATGTCAGAACATGTTGCAAAGTATGTATTAAGAAATATATTAAAGTAACTTAATCACCATTATTAGCAGCCAACTTTCAGTTTTGTAGTTTGTTATTTTCTTCGTGTTCTTAATGTTTCTTTTTTCTTTCTTCTTCTTTGTCGGAGCTAGTAGCTCCTGAACTGAAAATGGGGAAAAGTGACTTTTTTCTTCACAGTTGTTTCTTATTATATGTATTCTCAAGTTCACATTTGAGAGTGATTCAAAAATTATATGATGTAAAAAATGTACAGTTGGCTCTCTGTATTCACAGTTTCCACATCCATGGATTTAGCCAACCTTGGATCAAAAATACTTTTTAAAAAACTTGTATCTATACTAACATGTATAGACTTTTTTTTTTTGGTCATCCTCCCTTAAACACTACTATAAAAACTACTAATATTTACATAGCGTTTACATTGTATTAGTTATTGTAAGAAATCTAGAGGTAAACTAAATACATGACAAGATGAGGATAGGTTATATGCAAATAAACCATTTTATGTCAGGGACCTGAGTATCTTCAGATTTTGTTATCCAAGGGATGTCTTAGAACCAATGTCAAGATACTTAGAACCAGTATCTTCACAGATACTGAAACACAACTGCATAGTCTTAGTGAATGACAATATTAAATGAGGAATATTGTGCATTGTGGGCATAGTTCAATATTATGAAAGAAAACAGAATTCTTCATTATCAAAGACCTACTTAACAGAAGGAACGTGCTGGATTTTAACCTGTGAGACATAGAGATCGAAACAGTCACATTTACTATAACAATTAGTTATATACTTCCCTGTGTAATTAATTAACTAGTCGTTCTCCTTTATACTCTTTAATTCTTATCTTTCAGTGGGCATTGTATACCCTGAAAGTTATATGTTCAGCCAGAGGACTAAAATAATGAAAGAAAACACTAAAATACTTATTACCATGACATTTTCATGCCTATAAAGTTTCAAGTTTCTTGAAGTTTCCTTCAGAAGCAGTTTATAAAACACACCAGAGGACCCATTTCCTTCATAGTTTTCCCTCATTCATCTGAAATGATTTTATGAGGTTCCTGTTTTATCAAACCAAAGGACTTCTGATTGTTACTAATGTCAAATCTACTTTCAAGGCGAAAAAATTTTGCCACCAGTAAAAACTGCTGCAGGCCCTAAAGGCAATTACAGAAAAATTGGCAGATTGTTCTGAGCGGGGCTGGAGGGGCACCATGGGGGTAATAAGGACAAAACTTCACAAGCAACTTTTGAAGAGGTTTGTGGTCAATTAGGGTCCTCGTGTGTTTAGAAATTCATCGCTGCTCCCTTGTCAAGAGTCAAGAAGGTAGGTAGCTTAGGTTTTTTATTATTAATCCCTGTTTTTTGCTGGTCTGTCTCTTTGGGGTAAGGACGATGTCTCATTCATTTTCGAATGTCCAGCAACTCACACATTATTTGGCACAGAGTAAAGGGCCTACTAAATGGTCTTAGAAAAATTTCTGTTTTCTTGGCTGTGAGACTGGGAGGGCAGAACGGCTCCCAGTGATGTTTATTTAGTAATCACTTTTATTCCAACTTCTCCTATCTTACCAATGCAATGGCTAGGAATTCACCCTTCTACATTTTTTGAGAACTGAGGGTACAGTTATAAAACAATGTATACATACACAAACCCCCCAGCCCTCCTAGAGGTTATATTCTACTGAAGGAAGAAAATAATAAACTAAATAAATGAATGGAATACAGTCATGCATTACTTAATGACAATAAATTCTGAGAAAGGCATTGTTAAGTGATTCTGTCGCCATGCAAACATCATAAAGTGCACATACACAAACCTAGCTGGCATAGCCTGCTCTACACCCAGGCCACAAACCTGCACAGGATGCTACTTTACTGGATACTATAGGCAACTGTAACATACAAGTATTTGTGTATGCAAACAAACCTCAACGTGGACAAAGTACAGTAAAAATGCACTATTAGAATCTTATGGGGCTGCCATCATACATACGATGCTTCATTGTCTAAAAGGTTATTTATTGTACAGCACTCGGCTACATAGCATGTGAGATGGTGGGCAAAGAAGGCAAAGAAAAAAAAACACTAACGCAGCAGAAGCCTCTGTGTGGGACTGGACCTGGTGGCACATCAACATTCTCTTGCAAGAGCAAATGAGATGCCAGATAAAACACAAAAATCACTGGAGAACTGTGGAAGCAATGAGGACCAGAAGAACAAAACTTTTGGAGAGAAATCGCCCTTTCGGTGGGATGGAGGCCTGCAGCTGCCAAGGTAGGAGGCTGAGAAGCTGAGTTTGGCCTCCAGCAGAGGACTGCTACTACAGGGCCAGGAGCCAGCCAAGTTCGGGGAGTTGTGTGGGGCTAAGTGGCAAAAATGGAGCTGTGAAGGGCTTCAGCACAGTTTCCCCTTTATGACCCCTACTGAATTCTGAAACTGTGGAGGCTGAGGGGTTGCGTGAGAGGCTAAAAACCCAAGCAGAAAACCTCATGTTGCTTAGAAAATTGACAACCTGCCGGACAACTTAAAACCCTGGAGGCCTGTCCCCTCAGAAATAAAGCAAATCAAAGCAGACCGAGTCGTACTAAAACTGAACTTAGCCTAAAGTTAGCTCAGTTCCTGACCAGATTAAGGGAGTAAGCCTTTTTTTCCTGAGAGAGGAAAGTGAATCTTCTGGTACAAGGCAACATTATCTGGAGCCACCTACGTCCTAAGTTTTTGTTTGTTTTTTATTTTTTTGTGATACATGTGCAATGTCCAGATTTCAGTAAAACATTGCTAGACGTGTCAAGAAATAGGACAGATGAACACACAAGAAACAGGTGTAGATGATGTAGATACTGCAGTTATTGGACTTCGAGATGAATATATTTCAGAAACTAAAGGAAAAGAAAGAAAATGTAGATGAAAAGAAGAAACACTCCTTCAGAGAATTAGAATCTATAAAAGGAATAACATGGAAATTCTAGAACTGAACAACAGAGTAAGTAATTAAGAATTCAATGACAAGTGAGATAGCGATTTGGATAAGCAGAAAGCAGGATTGGTGAACCAAAAGATTGTTAGAAAATATCCATTCGGGGGAGGGAGGTAAAAGAAAATGTTGTATATAGAAGAAAAGTATAATAGACATGAATAGAAGAAAAAGGCTTAACATAGCATTTTCCCATAGATTTGCCATGTGGGACACATGTAAGTTAAGCGGATGAAATTAACTTTAGTAATTTAGGTAACCCACTACATTCAAAGCATTATTTTAACATGTAATTAACATGGAAATATAATTAATCAGATACCTTGCTTTCTTTCTTATGTGAAGTTTTCTAAATGCATGTTTTATACTTCGCCGCCTCTGAAATTGGACTCACCACTTCAGATGCTCTGCAGCCGCGTGTGGCTGTGGCTACCGTGTCACAGTCACACAGATCCGATTTACATTCATGTAATTAGAAGCCCAGAAAGAAAAGAGAAGAAGGAACAATATTTTTTGAAAGATCGGAAGTGGGATAGAGAATGCCAAACACTAGTAGAGGCAGGCACGAGGGAACAGTTTTAAGTGAAGAGATGAGAGAAGGCCACCCCCCGGGCCTTGAAGGAGATGGGGGAGTGGGCTGCCTTGGCGAGGGGTGAGGGGAGGAGAGGTGTGAAGACAGAGACCCGGGGCACAAGCACACTGGTATTTCTAAAAAAACATAAATAAATAAAACAGCAAGGAGGCAAATACAGGAGAGGGATTGACTGGGAGACTAGGAGATGAGGGCAGACAACCAGAGAGGGAACAGAGCATATGAAACCTTGGTAGACTTCCTGGAGTTTATTTAGAGATAAGAATGTATCATTTTCATGTTTCGTTTACTCACTTCGTTTAAGGTAGGGGGAACTCCAGGCTCAAAAACTAGCTCTGGTTTTTCTATTGTCGTTATTTAAAAAAATACTCAGACTGGTAAACGGATGTAGTGCTGCTTGATATGCAGGGTGAAAGGTCAGTGAAGGAGTGTGTGTGTGTGTGTTTTGAGGCTGGTTTTCAGTTCTTTTTCCTTAATCCCTAAGATATGATTAAAGTCTGTTAGCATAAAATATTTTAAGTAACATCTTTTCCACATTGTGAATGAGCAAGAAGATCGATACAATGTATTCATTTTCAAATTTCTCACATTTGGGGATATTTTTAAAGATTAAAAATAACCACATTCAATTAGCAAGTTAAGCATGTTTTTCTTTTTTTTTTTTCTTAAAGACAAATAGCTCAGTCTTCGTTGTATTGTATGTTAGGCAATAAGAAGATATCTAGTTAGAAGGATAAGGCATTTCCTCTTCTGACAAATGAAGATTTTTAAAACTGAGGATGTCTGGGTGTTGTATATCATCTTCCTGTTGAAAGACATGAAAAAAGGCAATTTCTATAGCCCAGATTACAAAATAAAGTCAATCTTTATTCTTTGAGGTTGGATGAGATGTTTAATTATGATAAAGGAACTATTTTAGAAAAGGAAAACAAGCAGCAAGAAGAAAAGGTTAGGAAATTTAAGGAGTAGTTTTTTTCAGAGATTGATATTAGCTCGAGGCTTACTTACCACTTTTACAAATAATCTGGAAAAGACAGTACTCACTCAAATATCAGAGGTTTTAGAGAACGCTAAACTTTTTAGTAGGAAAGAGTCAATAAATTGGCGAGCATCCTTAGGGAAGACTTTGCAACTCTCTGCAGCTGGGCAGAAGAATGTGGGCAAGATGCGGTGACGGATAGCTGGTCACTGAAAGTTCATTGTGTGTGTGTGACTTGAAAGCAATGGCTTTTGACCTTTCTGAAAGGTATCCTGATTCCTTTTTAGAATCTTATCAAAGTTATGAGACTTCTCCCTATAAAAAAAGTTCTAACTCCCACAACAGGAAGCCGTACTTCAAGATGGTCTTGAATTAGCTAAAATGTTCAGAAATAATTTTCCTCAATCCACTCTTTCAGTGAGCAAACAAATTTTTACTGACCTTTAGCTATAAACTGGGACCTGTGTTAAGTACTGGGAATATAGAGAGACCAAGACAAAGTCAGCGTCTGACTTCAAATTGACCTAGGTTATAATCTGGGGAAGAAACTGGATTACTAAGCAAGTGCACTATAATGTGAAAACTGTCCCCACCCCTCTGCAGAAGCACTGTGGATGTTTCTGGAGAGGCACTTAATTCAGACTGTAGAGAGAAACAAGGATTTCAGAGACAGCTTATAAGGGAATATCTGATTTATATCAGATGATTACCTTCAGTCATAATTACAAGAAAAGTCAGACACACAGACCTTTATTCTATCATAATACAAACATTTAGTAACTGTGGGCTTGATAAACTTCAATATAGGTACATTGAAATAAAGCAACCAAAATTAACAGAATGATAACAGCAATTTCTAAATTAGCTTTTTGGATTCAAAGGCAGACTGGAAGAGAACATAAAATATACCTACATACGTGTGTGTGTGTGTGTATATATATAGATATACACATGTGTACATACACAGAGAAGAATCAATGTTATGTTAATAAAGAATTATTCACCAGAGCTCCAAATGCTAAAACAAACTATAAATAACCTTGAATCTTAATCTGGGTAACTTTCTTTACTAAGTAAAGAAACTTCTGGACATACACATGGTACTAAGAGGAAATATTAATGGAAATGAAGATTTTTGATAAATTTCAGAATACCAAGAGTAGTAAAAATCTACTAAGATTTACAATTGATCGGCAAGGTTAACCAAGCAATCTTTGTTAGCCAGGGTAATTAAGATGTATTATTCTAACAGACAAATCCTGGAAGCTCAATGGCTTAGCAAAGTAAAGGGTTGTTCCTCTCCCACATGAACTCCAGTATGGGTCAGGAAACTTCCACCATGCTATAGCTACAGCTTTGGAAGACCCTGGTCTTTGCAGCAGGGAAAGGGGAACGGAAGAGATACTTTGACTTCTAACTGTGTCCCTGGGAATGTGGTGGAAGTGCACACATTTAAGGTCAACAAAGGGAGAGAGTGAATGTGGTCAGAGCAGCAAGACTATAATAGCTCTTTCCACCTGACTTCAAGATTAGGAATCCAAGGAAGGCCATCATTCTAATTCAGTGCCAGCAGCCCATGGAAGGTCACTACTTGGGCTTTCCAAAGAGCTTGATTCCAAACTCTTCAAAAGTCCCAGAAGCTGTGAGAAAGCCCTGGAGAAAACCCACCTACAAATTAAAATGGAGTGAATGGCTAAAATCTCCCTCTAATAAAACCTGGACTTAAAATGTCTCTGCCCAAATATGTTCTGAAAGAGTGGAACTCACAGATGTAAATGAGCACATCATTACTAAAATGATTGTTATTGAACCACACCTCACATTTTTCTGGATTTCTTAGATAGGAGAATAAATCTAATCCCATCATCTCTCACCTGGATTGTTCAGATCACCTCTCAACTGTCCTCCTTGTTTGCACCCTGTCCTCCTCTAGTCCACTCTCAACATAATGGCCAGGGGAACTTGTTCAAGTGTAGATCAGGTTAGATAATTCTCAAAATCCCCCAGAGGAATAAGAGACCAGCACGGGCAAACCATCTATTGCCATCATCTCTGACCGCATTTCTGCTACTCCTGCCCTGACTCCCTTTTCTGCAGCTCTCTGGCCAGCTAGCTGACCATTCCTAGAACAGAACTATTCCTATTCCTTGTACTTGCTGTTCCTTTTGCCTGGAACATTTTCCTTTTCAAAACCAATGTGCACTCCATCTATTCCTGCGGATCTCTGCTACATTTTCACTTTATAAGAGAGGCCTTACTGTGACCATTTTCCATAAAATGGCAACCCCAACCCTCAGCACATTTCCCCTGCCTTTATTTCTGTTGTATGGACCACCCTCTGACGTATTATGTATTTCATTGCTTGTCTCATAAGCTGCCTCCTTCCTGCCTTATCCCTGGAATATCAGCTTCATTAGAGCAGAGATCTTTTCAATTTTGTCATCTTAGGACAGCTTGACCCATACTACGAGTTCAGTACCTAATTTCTGAATGAATGAATAGGTTTAAAAGATGACCTTTGTGATCAACAATATTTCATTCTTAATAAGCTTCCCCCTACCCCCCATTCCACCCCCCGCAGACGCGGTCTTTCTCTTTTGCCTGGGCTACAGTGTAGTGGCATCATAGCTCACTGCAACCTCAAACTCTTGGGCTCAAGCAATCCTTCTGCCTCAGCCTCCCAATTTGCTAGGACTACAAGCGCACACCACCAGGCCCAGCTAATTTTTTATTTCTCGTAGAGGTAGGAGTTTTGCTGTTCAGGCATGTCTCAAACTACTAGCCTCAAACAATCCTCCTGCAGCAGCCCTCCAAAATTTTAGAAATACAAGCATTAGCCACAGACCCTAGACTTCAAAAGCATATTTTAACACCAAAACAAACCAGAGAGGACATAATCTTAATTTTATTATAAATTTGTGTAATTTAGCTTCATAAATGATTATTTTTCTCATTTTGCCTCAGTGAGTACTTATAAACCATTCGTAGAGGGACCACTACCCTGTGCTTTCCTAATTTTTTCAGGTCTATTAATCCTCGCCAGATACTATTTGTGTCATTCACAGGAAATAAATTACTTCACACTGATTTAAGGAAATAATGATATTGCTCATTCCTATTTTTTAAGGAAATAGAAATGTGCCTTTATAATGCTATTCCTTGTGGTAGTATTTTTTCTTGCACTAATTTAGCAACTTTGGTTTTTTGCGTATTTTCTCTGTAATGTTTGTGCAACAGATTTTAAGAAATACAAGAAAAGAATTTTTGCTAGTGCTTTGTTTAGTACCTTTGATTTCCAAATGTAGCAGGTTATCATGGAAGATTTGTTGTTACTTAGTTTATTTTTTTCCTTTTATTAATAGTTTTGAAGCAGTAAAATAGTCTTATGTTCCTTCATTAGAAAGATACAATTTTAAGTTAAGTCCTTGAGAAGACCCACTTACCACAAGAAATCAGAGATGCAGACAGGAAAAGATCTTTAAACCTCATATTAAGCTCAGAGTGAAGTTGTAATCAGACAACCAATTATTTAATTTTCTTAATGATGCCCTTTATAAATGTCAGTGCAATAAGTTGGTGAGAAAAATAATAAAAGTATGGAATGTATTGATAAATATGAGAAGGAAGAAGACAGATCTTGGCGAGGCTGTTACCCCATTTCTGTGGTTGTGAAATAATCATTCCTTGGCTTATGTCTATTTGGGCATATGCCTTTTCTGGAATATTCTCAAGTGTTGTACTCTTACCAATATATAATTTTCTTTGACTATCAGAATTTAAAATAATATTTTTAAAACACCAAGAATATTATTTACTTCTAAACAAAATTTCATTAAAAGCAAGCATATTTTCAGACACAACATCCTAGGTTCAAAGCATAATTATTCGTGATTTCTAACTCCTTTCTTGGAAATAAAAAACCATTAGCCAATAATTAGTTGAATGGCTTAAAGTTGTTTTAAACATCATGAAAGTTGTTTTAAACATCATGAACACATTGTTCTTCTTTGCTTTTATCTGTAGGTAATCTTATTTTCATAGTTTGTGCAGAAGTAAAAAGCCTCCAATCCTTAGCTCGTAAGTTGTTCCAGAAGTGGGTCTCAAAGGAGGAATGATTATTAGATGCGTCACGTGTTTATAGTCATACATCTGTCAGAGGTGAAGAGGCAAGGCCGTCTCCTGGTAGCTACCATTCATATCGTGTATGTTTGTGGTGACACTTAAATAAACAATATGAAATAAATATAGGTATCAGTGTATGAGCCTCAGTCCTTCTTTGAAAACCCTTTTTGTCTTACCTATCTTATTATCATCATGTGGAGTAGTTTGAGGAGAAGGTATTATTACTACTATTTCATATCAAAATGTCTGAATTTTTGTGACTATGATTAGGTTACATGCCCCTCAATATACCACATGCTAGTCAAGTTTCTGTTGAAGTTGAAGTTAAATGATTTAGAGGTTCAGGATAGAGAATCCAAATGTCTTGGGAATATGAATCCCTAATTCATTTGAAATAAAATTAAAAATTTATTTTACAAGTAACTAGGATAGAATTACAAGTTTACTTTGACTTTCTTCCTGAAAGTAAAAGCAAATACATTTCAATTAATAAAATGAGAAGATGTTTTCGGTTTCTTTATTAATGGTTAACATGAAATTGGGAACCTACTTAACACATACAAATAAGGAAAACAAAAAGCACTGTAGAAAATTCAATTTAGCATTACAGAAATCACTGCAACCCAACTCTTTTGCCTATACTAGTATATGAAAACATTTTAGCACTGCATCAATTTTCACAGCCATTTAGTAGATTAGGAAGCAATTGTAAACAGCGCAAAACCCACATGAGTGCCTGCCGACATCCTGCCTTTTACTCAATTATGGATTTGTTTGAAATAACAGTGAGATCTAAAGTGATTGCGTCGACATCACGGATTATATTATAAATATGAATGAACCCATTGTGATGGGACGCATAGCACTACATAGCAGGCCTTTGTCCTCCCTGTCATGGTAGCAGATTTGTAACATACGGGACCATGGCCTTGACTCTAAGAAATAACTGTACATGTTCTCATACACTAATCATAGCAACTGACTGGTTTTCAGATTGCTGTAAATTTTATATACTAATCTTGTACCATTAATGACCATCTGTTTAATGTTCAAAAGTCAATCCATATAATATGTTATCTATTTCTAAAGGTTATTGTTAATTTCAGTGATATACCATTTTGATTTTTGGTAGGTTATCTTGATTGATCTCTGCCTAAAAGCATAAGATCAACATAACCATTTTATCTGAATAAAAACTAGTGAATGGGATTGGATGCAGTTAAAATGGAAATTGTTTTGAATAAAAGAGAAGTGTCAAATCCTTACCTTTCAAACTTCTTCATTAAGGATTTAGTAAGTTGATCACCGTTGTTTGGACAATGAAGGTATATGTTAACTTAGTTCTGACCTTATTTTGTTTTGTTGTGTTTTTACAGATAGCCACATTGAGAGGTTTTCATGGTAGAACAAAGAATTTTTTAAAACACACTTTTCATACTATTAGATTAGAAAAAAGGGTACTAGTGCATATCTTTTTAATTGCTTGACTCAGCCTGAATTGTTTCTCTTTTTTAGATAAGGGTCATTTTATTCTTCTACTTACTGTCCTTTTGTTGGAATACTTTTAAATGCTGGTAAAAGTTTTAGCACTGACTTAAGAGTGGGTTTTAGTCTTTAGAAAGGCAAAAGTGCATAATATATTCTCCCTTTATCTTGTAAATATTTGAAGAGAGGAGTCATGGATTGTAACAGTTGGTTTTTTTTTTTTTTCAAATAGGAAAGAAAATATAGGTTTAGTATTAGTTCTCCTGACTTTCCTCATCTTACTTTAGTCATCAACTGACTACCAGTTTGGGGGCAGATAAGAAGAGCACCACAGTGCACATCTCTGAGGAAAGGCAAGGTGTGCTTGCCTCCCAGTACGCATCAGCAACACCCAGGAATATTGAGACTCACTCCTTTTTCCTTGTAAAGTGGATATCTAATGGGTCTGGCCAAATTTCATCTATGGGAATCCTAGGTTCAAGTTGCGACCCATAGACACAAAGAATCCTAATTAGTAACCTACCAAATGTGTAAACTAGAAGCTATGGCAGTAATTCCAAGTTAGAAGATGATTAGTATATTCATTTTTATCAACTGTAGCACTTTATGATACTTATGGAAATATTCTTAGTAAATTATTCAATCAAATAAATTTTACATGAGGGTTTTACTAACAAGTCTAAAAAATTATTTTCAACTAAATTCAGTCAGACAGATGGATTTTGTTCTCCAAGTGGTTGCGTATTTTTTGCTTGATAACCTATTTGGCAGCACTCTGTTGAACCTGTGAATATTTATATTTTAGGGCTCTGTCAATAACTAAGAAATCCACATTCAGTACCAGATATATCTGATGACTAAACAATTTTGCTTCACTCTAGAACTGTATCATTTTTTTTAACTTTGTTTTCAATAATGTTTTCCCAGGAATCAGGAACAAAGGAAGCATTTACTGAAGTCCTATGTTCACTGAGCTCCTCTGTTAAGGCTCATTTACTTTATTAAGAGGAAGGCTGGGCATCCCAAAAGCATTATTTATTTTAACAATCTAGCATTTCGAACGCTATAAAAATTAGTTAGTTTATAATGTTTACAGTTACTTTTCTGCTTAGGTTATTGAAGTACCCAACTAAGAAGCAATTTAACCTATTTAATTTAATTTAATCTATGAAAATTATGCTTTCCTGTAATGTACTGTCCAACTTTTGGACACAAAGCTTTAAATTCTTCTACTAAGAATTGTGCTACAAGTGGACATGGTGGCTCACACCTGTAATCTTAGCGCTCTAGGAGGCTGAGGCCAGTAGATTGCTTGAGCTCAGGAGTTCAAGACCAGCCTGAACAACCTCAAGACCCCATCTCTACTAAAAATAGAAAAACTATCCAGGCACCATGGCAAGTCCCTGTAGTCCCAGCTATTCAGGAGGCGGAGGCAAGATCACTTGAGCCCAAGTTTTAGGTTGCTGTAAGCTCAGATGTCACTCTACACAGGGCAACAGAGTGAGACTCTGTCTCAAAAAAAAAAAAAAAAACCAGAATTGTGCCACCAATGAAGAACAAAATGCCTACTTTTTTTTTTTTATAATTTTATTGAATCATAATTGTGTACATTGGTGCAATCATAGGGCACAATGTGCTTCATATACAATCAGAAATATTTTGATCGGACTCTTACAGATAGCCTTCATGGCATTTTCTTGATCACTATATAAAAACATTGATACTCTACCTTTAATAAGTTTCACCAGTACCCTGCTAAGATGCACCGTTGGTGTGTTCCCACTAATTGCCCTCCCTCCACCCATCCTCCCACCTCCCCTCCCCTCCCTTTCCCTTTTCCCTGCATTCTTCTGCTATAATTGGGTTTTAGCCTTCATATGAAAGCTATAAATTAGCTTCATATTAGGGCTGAGTACAGGCGCACGGCCTACAGACACATGAAGAAATGCTCATCATCCTTAATGATCAGAGAAATGCAAATCAAAACTACTTTGAGATATCATCTAACCCCAGTAAGATTAGCCCACATAACAAAATCCCAAAACCAGAGATGTTG
>CAUYON010153600.1:0-12669 GCA_963573935.1 Arctocebus calabarensis | reverse complement strand
TGAGTAAGCCACTAATGGGTTAAACTGGCTTTTGCCTTCACAGAAAAAGCAATAGATTTGGGCAACCCTGAGGCAAACACAAAGACTGTTTTCTGGTCATCCGGGAACAGATACTTTGAATCAGTTTTGCAGCCATTGTCTCCTAGGTGCAAGCCTGGAGGCGTGGTCCAGAGGTTGACAAAATGTGAAGACATTTTGTCAAATGCCTAAAGATCTTAGCACTGTGGAGTAACAGTCAAAGATCCATTTAAGGTTAACTTGTTGAGTACATGAGGAAATAGTTCTCCTACAGCTCTGTCTCTCTTATTTTTATGTAGATTTTTTAAGACCTAAAAGTGGAAGAGTATTGTGCTGTTTTCCAGGACAGGATATCTGCCATTTAAGTTTAAAGTCAAATAATGAATATTGTAAATCACAAATTGAAGTGTGCACATGACTGCCAAAGTATATAAGATAGTAAAAAATAAAGTAGAATTGCTATTTGCCACAAAAAGAGCGGTAGCCTGTTTCTTGCACTTCTGAACATTGCATTGCGGATCTACACCTGAGGCAAAGCTATAGCCACTCGCGTCTCCTGGTCATGCAACAGAAGTAAAGGAGGGTTAGGAATGTGAGTCCAACATTCATACTTCTGTCTTTGAGCCTGAACAGTTAAGAGGGCCATCTTGCTAAGAACAGATTGGAGCCATTCATCTGCTGGTGGGTGTGATTCACCATTTCCTCCATTTGATAGCACAATTTCTTTACCTGTCCCCAAGTTGGCAAGGATAGTTCCTTTGTTTGGGATAAAGTTGATCGTTTCTCCTTCCGTGTGGTTATCAGCTTTAGTCCATTCAGGTGTGATATCATTTGTTTCTCTGTCTTCCGGGTGTGTTTCCGGGGGGACCATATTGTAGTTTCTGATTTTTTTCTGAAACCCAAAGTTTAGTATTTCCTGTAGAAATACAAGCATAACCTCTTCCCCAATATATAACATTTGCTGGGATCCATGAATTTGTTAAATGTCTTTATAATAAACTGGTTGATTTAATGGAGGAGAAGTAACTGTTATCCAATGTTTGTATGCTGGAATATCATTTTTATCATTCATATTCAAAACATTTAAAGTAAAAAGAGCTGAATATAATCTATTTCTTGGGGTGACATTATATTGTTCTCCTGCCTTTTTTGTTTCAAAAGCATCTCTTTTAGAGTTTTATTTTGTCTTTCAATAATGGCTTGTCCTGTACTATTACCAGGAATGCCAGTAATATGCTTTATATTATGTAATTTTTGAAAAGCTTGACATTTATTAGAAATATAGGCAGAACCATTATCTAAATAATTTGAGGTTTGCCCATGACTGAAAAGTTTCCAATACATGAGAAATTACAGCATCAGCCTTTTTAGATGTCATTGCTGAAGTCCATGAAAAATGAGATTAAGTATCTACAGAATGATTAATATATTTTAATTTTCTAAATTCTTGGAATTGAGTGACATCAATTTGCCATAATTGATTAGATAACAGTCTCCTAGGATTAACTCCCATACATAAATGCAGAGCTGTTAAAGTTTGGCAAGTAGGGCAAGAGCGTATTATAGCTTTAGCAGAATGCCAAGAAATGTCATGTCTTCTTTTTAAAGTCTGAGCGTTGGTATGATGTAAAGCATGCTCATGTTGGGCAGATAAAACTGAGCCTACTAATTGATCAATAGTTTGATTGCCCAATGAAATAAGTCCTGGTAAGTTGGAATGAGCTCTTATGTGAGTAATACACATAGGGTGTGATCTATTTCTAATTAATTGCTGAAGAGAAGAAAATAATAAAATAAGTTCTTGTGTACTAGATGGTAAAGTAACAGTCTCAATAATTTGAACTATGTAAGTAGAATATTGAGAGTCACTGATAATGTTAATTGCTTGGTTAGGATAATCTGCTAAAAGTAATATAATAGAAAATAATTCTGACTCTGTACAGATGAATAAGGGGAGTGTTGTACTTTATGAGTATTAGGTCCCAAATATCCAGATATTCTCATTTTATTTGCATCTGTATAAAATGCTTCTGCATATGGAATGGGTTTTAATTTTACTATTTTAGGTAAAATCCAAGAAGTATTTTTAAGGAATGGAATTATTTTATCTGGAGGGTAATGATCGTCTATTATTCCAATGTAGTCTGATAATGCAATTTGCCAATCTACATTTAACATAAGCAAATCAGAAACTTGACTATTATTTAAAGGAATGATTTTTTTCAGGCTCTCTCCCAACTAATTGTCTTAATCACTGTCTTCCCTTTAAAATTATAAGAGCCATTTTCTGGACATATGTTTCTATCTTTTTAGATGCTTTATTTGGTAAAAGACACCATTCAATAAAAGCTGTTTCTTGCACAATCAATCTTATAGGAGAGTGCATAGATGGAAAAACATAAATGTAGAAATTATCAAATTGAGAAATTAAATTTAACTGAGCATCCTGAATATGTTCCTCAATCCATTGCAATTCTTTTTTCAGCTTCTGCAGTAAGCTTTCTAGGACTATGGAGATTAGGATCCCCTTCCAAAATGGAAAATAAAGTTGTAAGAGAATACGTAGGAATTCCTAAGGCTGGTCTTATCCAATTAATATCTCCTAATAATTTTTGAAAATCATTTAAGGTTTGAAGGAAATCTCTCCTAATTTGAATCTTTCTGAGGAATAATATTTTGAGCAATAATACAATATTCTAATTATTCCCAATGTTCCAGAGTTTGAACTTTATCTTCTGCTAATTGGAGAGCATATTCCTTAAATTTAAGATATGCCAATTGATATAAATCTTGTAATTTGTTAGGACATGGATGAGCTAATAATATATCATCCATATAGTGTAGGCACATGCTTTCTGGAAAAGCTTTTCTAAAGTCTTCTAAAGGCTGATCTACAGACAATTGACACAAGGTGGGGCTATTACTCATACCTTGAGGCAGCACTTTCTACTGAAAACTTCTAGTAGGTTTTTCATTGTTTAAAGAAAGAATAGCAAAGGCACAGCTTTCTGCTTATTTAGGTTGTGAATGAATGTTAAAAAAGCAATCCTTTAAATCAACAACAATTATGGGATAATGTTTTGGAAGTAAAGTAGGATTAGGAATCCTGGGTTACAAAGAACCCATTGGCTGGATAACTGAATTAATTTTTCTTAGATCTGTTAACTTTCTCCATTTACCTTATTTCTTTTTAATTATGAATATTGGAGAATTCCATGGACTGGTCAAATGTTCTATGTGATCAGCTTGTAATTGCTCATCAATTAATTGATGTATCACTTCTAATTTTACTAGAGGAAGAGGCCACTGCTCCACCCAAACCGGTTTATCTGTTTTCCATTGCAAGGAGAGGGTGAAGCACTGAGCACAGACCCCTAGGAAAAATCCTCTGATAAGGAAGGAAGCCCTAGGCCTGTTTATCTTAGTCAATTAGAGTTACTTCAGGTTCTCTAGAAGGACGGCTGAGTTGGATAATAGCCCATGTTAAGCACTATACTTTCAGCAGCTTTTGAAATTGTGGGGATAGTGCTCCCCATTGCTGTAACAAATCTCAACCCCCAAAAGTAAGTGCTATGGGCGAAATGTAGGGGCAGATCTGAGCTGCCTGTCCTACAGGTCCTTCACATGTTAATTCAGATCTTTGTTCAATAATTGTTCCAACTCCAATGAAGGTAGCTTTCACTTGTGTTTTTGGCCAGTATTTAGGCCACATATGAGAAGAAATAATAGAAACTTCCACTCCTGTGTCTACTAGCCCTTCAATTTGAATATCATTTGCAAAAGTTACTTTACATTGAGAGTGAGAATCATTCAGGAAAGTATGCCAAAAGACATGTTTTCCTGTGCTTCCAAAACCACCTTCCCTGGTAATGGGAGCTGCCTTACCCTTATGATAAGGTAAAATTACTATTTGAACCACATGATGTCCTGTGGACAATTGGATATTT
This sequence comes from Arctocebus calabarensis, assembly GCA_963573935.1. Taxonomy (NCBI): domain Eukaryota; kingdom Metazoa; phylum Chordata; class Mammalia; order Primates; family Lorisidae; genus Arctocebus; species Arctocebus calabarensis. The sequence continues at coordinate 8,704 of CAUYON010153600.1, read as the reverse complement.
TTTTTGTGGCTGAAGCCATTATTAAGATTTCACCCTTATAATCCTCATCAATTATTCCTGGGTGAACATAAAGTCCTTCCATAGTAAGGCTGCTTCTTCCTAATATCAATACTACAGAACCTGAAGGTATAGGACCATAAACACTAGTGGGTAATTTTTTAGGAAGTTCTCCATTGTTAAGGTTAACAGCTGTTAATATAGGGAGATCCAAAGCTGCACTTCCTCGAGTAGCATGAAATAAATCTGGGAACCTGAATTTTATTTTTTGAGCTTAGTTCTGATTCATCTGAGCATGGGCATGGCCATCACTCACGGGGAACTGTTGAGGGGGGCTCGAATTGTTTTACTGGGGGCTTCGATCTAGCCCTTCATTGGCGTTCCCCTGGTTCTGAGTAGAAGATAAAATATTGCCATCTTTAACAGAACGACATTCATTAGTCCAGTGCTTACCCTTGCCGCACTGGTGACATAAACCTGGCAGCTTAACCTCTGTCTTAGTTTCATTTTTTCCCTTTCTACATTCCTTTCTAAGGTGACTGGTTTTCCTGCAATTGTAGCACTTAGGTTTAGCATTACCAGTTTGTAAAGCTGATGCTAGTAGATTAGCTTGAAAAGTTCCTGATCCCACTTCACAACAAGTGGAAATGTACTGTTCAATCATAACATTATCGTGGTTTCTCAACCCTGCCATGGCCTTCTTGCAATCAACATTAGCATTTTTAAAGCTAATTGCAGGAGAAGCATTTTTGAGCATCTTCTCCAGGCACTTATCTCTCAGTGACAGATTGCAAACAAGCAATGAATTCAGTATATAGTTCATTATTTCCTTGAAACACTTTTGTGAAAAATTGTCTAATTTGTCCATTTTTCATCAAAGTGTTGATATGCACTGAGACAATTGTCTCAAATTTGAGGCAATAGCTCACTGGGAAACTGTATCTGAGCATTGACACTTTCATAATTTCCAGCTCCTGTTAATTGATCAAAATTAAGGGTTGGAAGATTTCCTTGCCTATTACAGCAAGCCTGTTTTTTCAACTCCTCCATCCACAAAGATTTAAATTCAATATATTGGCTGAGATTCAAAGTTGTCTGAGCTAATGTGTCCCAATCTACAGGAATAAGGAGGCAGTTGCTATAATAATATCTTAAAATTCCCATAAAATATGGTGATTTAGGGCCATAAGCATGAACAGCATCTTTTAATAGTGTTTGAAAAATTATTTCTTTTTTTCCAAGTCCTTAATATATTTTATATATTTTTAATTTTTATTTTTTGTTAAATCATAGCTGTGTACATTAGTGCAATCGTGGGGTACAGTTTGCAGGCTTCACATACAATCTGAAATATTTTCATCCTACGGTTTGACATAAACTTCATGGGATTTTTGCGCTTATAATGTGAAAACATTTGTGTTCTAACATTTGTGTTCTGCATTTAGTAGGTTTCACCTGTCCCTTCTAAGATGCACCATAAGTGTGGTCCTACCATTTACCCTCTACCCACGAACCCTCCCCCACCCATCCCCTCCAATACACCTTTACCCATATTCTTGTGCTATAATTGGGTTATAGCCTTCATATGAAAGCTATAAATTAGCTTCATAGTAGGGCTGTATACATTGGATAATTTTTCTTCCATTCTTGAGATACTTTGCTAAGAAGAAAGTGTTCCAGCTCCACCCATGTAAATATGAAAGAGGTTAATTCACCATCTTTCTTTAAGGCTGCACAATATTCCATGGTATACATGTATCACAATTTATTAATCCATTCGTGGATCAATGGGCACTTGGGCTTCTTCCATGAATTAGCAATTATGAATTGGGCTGCAATAAACATTCTGGTACAGATATCTTTGTTATAATGTGATTTTGATCTTCTGGGTATACACCAAGTAAAGGAATTATAGGATCAAATAGCAGGTCTATTTTTAGATCTCTGAGTATTCTCCAAATGTCTTTCCACCAGGAATGTATTAGTTTACATTCCCACCAGCAATGGAGAAGTGTTCCTTTCTCTCCATATCCACACCAGCATCTCTGGTTTTGGGATTTTGTTATGTGGGCTACTCTTACTGGAATTAGATGATATCTCAAGGTAGTTTTGTTTTTCATTTTCCTGATGATTCAGGATAGTGAGCATTTTTTCATGTGTCTGAAGGCCATGTGCCTATCTTCTTTAGAGAAGTTTATCTTCAGATTTTTTGCCCATCCTGAGATGGGATCACTTGTTCCTTTCTTGCTAATATGTTTGAGTTCTCTGTGGATTATTATTATTAAACTTTTGTTGGAGATATAACTTGCAAATATTTTCTCTCATTCTGAGGACTGTCTGCTTCCTATACTTACTATGTTCTTGGCCATGCAGAAGCTTTTTAGTTTCATCAGGTCCCTATGTGTGTTTTTCATACTACTTCAATTGCCTGGGGGGGTCCTCTTCATAAAGTATTCACCCAGGCCAATTCTCTCAAGAATTTTCCCTGCACGTTCTTCTAGTATTTTTATAGTTTCATATCATAAGTTTAAATGTTTAATCCAGTGTGAGTCTATCTTCATTAGTGGTGACAGTTGTAGGTTCAATTTCAGTCTTCTACAGGTTACCAGTCAGGTCTCCCAGCACCATTTGTTAAATAGGGAGTCTTTTCCCCACTGAATGTTTTTAACTGGCTTGTCGAAGATCAAATAGTGGTAAATAGTTGGGTTCATCTCTTGGTTCTGTATTCTGTTACAAACATCTACCTGTCTGTTTTGTACCAGTACCATGCTGTTTTGATCACTATGGATTTATAATACAGTCTCAGGTCTGATAGCATGATTCCTCCTGCTTTGTTTTTATTTCTAAGTAAAGTCTTGGCTATTCAAGGTTTTTTTCTGATTCCATGTAAAATGAAGTATTATTTTTTTTGAGATCTTTAAAATATGGCAATGGAGCTTTAATAGGAATTGGATTAAAATTGTATATTGCTTTGGGGAGTATGGACATTTTAACAATGTTGATTCTTCCCAGCCATGAGCATGGTATGTTTTTCCATTTGTTGACATGTTCATCGATTTCTTTTCTAAGAGTTCCATTCTTCTCTTTATAGAGGTCTTTGTTGACATGTTCTTTGATTTCTTTTCTTAGAGTTCCATCGTTCTTTTTATAGATATCTTTCACATACTTTGCTAGGTAGACTCCCAAATATTTCATATTTTTTGGCACTATTGTGAAAGAAATAGAGCCTTTGACTGTTTTTTTTGGCTGGGTTGTTGTTGGTGTATATAAAGGCTACTGATTTATGAGTGTTGATTTTGCAGCCATATACACTGCTATATTCCTTGATCACTTCTAAAAGTTTTATAGTAGAACCCCTGGGGTTTTCCAGATATACAATCATGTCATCTGCGAGGAGTGAAAGTTTAATCTCTTCTGACCTTATGTGGATACACTTCATCGCCTTTTCTCCCTAATTGCAATGGCTAAAACTTCCATTACAATATTAAAGAGCAATGGAGACAATGGGAAACCTTGCCTGGTTCCTGATCTAAGTGGGAATGGTTTTAATTTAACTCCATTCAATACGATATTGGCTGTGGGTTTGCTGTAGATGGCCTCTATCAGTTTAAGGAATATCCCTTCAATACCAATTTTCTTTAGTGTTCTTATCATGAAGTGATGCTGGATATTATCAAAAGCTTTTTACGCGTCATTTGAGAGAATCATATGGTCTTTATTTTTTAATTTCTTTATTTGCTGGATTACATTTATACATTTACGTACATTGAACCAGCCTTGAGATCCTGGGATAAAGACCACTTGGTCATGGTGTATAATTTGTTTGATGTGTTACTGGATTCTGTTTGGTAGGATTTTATTGAATATTTTTGCATCAATATTCATTAGTGATATTGGTGTATAATTTTCTTTTTGTGTTGGGTCTTTTACTGGTTTAGGTATCAAGGTGATGTTTGCTGCATAGAATGTGTTGGGTAGTATTCCTTCTTTTTCTATATTTTGGAAAAGGTTAAGTAATATAGGTATTAGTTCTTTAAATGTTTGGTAGAATTCTGACTTGAAGCCAGCTGGTACAGGGCTTTTCTTTTTGGGGAGATTTTGTATAGTTGATGCTATTTCAGACCTTGATATCAGCGTTTTCTACTTTTCCACTTCATTCTAGCTAAGTCTTGGAAGGTGGCGTGCTTCCAGATATTGGTCAATTTTCCTCAGATTTTCATATTTCTGAGAGTAAAGTTTCTTGTAATATTTGTTAATGATTTTTTGAATTTTAGAGGAGTCGGTTGTTATTTCATCTTTACAATTTCTGATTCATGAGATTAGAGATTTTATTCTTTTTTTCTTGGTTAGGTTAGTCAAAGGTTTATCTATTTTATTGACATTTCAAAAAGACAACTTTTTGATTTATTTATCTCTTATATAATTCTTTTATTTTCATTTTCATTAAATTCTTCTCTAATTATGGTTATTTCTTTTCTTCTGCTGGGTTTGGGATTGGAATGTTCTTCCTTTTCTAGTTGTGTAAGATGTCCCATTAAATTGTTAACTTCCTCTCTTTCTTTTCTCTTGAGGATGCTTGTAGTGCTATACATTTCCCTCTAAGGACTGCCTTTGTAGTATCCCAGAGGTTCAGATAATGTGTGTCTTCATTGTCATTTTGTTCCAAAAATTTGGAAATTTCTCGCTTAAACTAGTCAATGACCCATCTATCCTTCAGCATGAGGTTGTTTAGCTTCAATGCTTTTGTTTGGGTAGGCAAGTTCTTCTTGTTATTGAATTCAACCTTTATTACATGATGGTCTGAGAAAATGTAAGGAATAATTTCTATTTTTTTTTTTAATTTGCTGAGGTTAGCCTTGTGACCTAAGATATGATCGATTTTGGAGTATGATCCATGAGCTGATGAGAAGAATGTGTGTTCAATTTGGTTTGGATGTAATGTTCTGTAGACGTCAGTTAAATCCAAATGTTGGATGGTTAAGTTTAAATCCAAAATTTCTTTGCTTAGCTTCTTTTTGGAGGCTCTGTCCAACACTGTTAAAGTAGCATTAAAATCTCTAAATACTATGGTGCAGGAGGAGATTAAGTTTCTCATGTCTGTTAGAGTTTTTCTTATAAATTGAGGCACATTCTGGTTGGGTGCATACATATTAATAGTTGAAATCTCATCATATTGGGTCTTACCTTAAATGAATATGAAGTGTCCATCCTTATTCTTTTTTACCTTGGTTGGCTTAAAGCCTATTGTATCTGCAAATAGGATTGCAACACTTGGCTTTTCTGCTTTCCATTTGCCTGGAATATAGATGACCATCCCTTCACCTGGAGTCTATATTTATCTTTTAAGGTAAGATGAGATTCTTGTATGCAGCAGATATCAGGTGTAAGTTTTTGTATGTAGTCATCCAACATGTGCCTTTTTAGAGGACTATTTAAACCATTCACATTAATTGAAAACAATGATGAGCCTTTCAAATGTGAAGTGGGTATTTTGATCGTTTCGCCATTGTGGAGTTTGGAATTTGGTCGAAAGTTTCTGAGTGAGTTTACTTTTGTAGTGGAGGTTTGCACTAGTCATTATGGAGGATAGGTCTGAGAATATCCTGGAGAACTCTTTTAGTTATGGCAAATTTCTTCAACATATGGATGTCATTAATGTATTTAATTTCCCCATCATAAATGAAACTCAGTTTGGCTGGATATAGGATCCTGGGTTGGAAGTTATTTTGTTTTAGGAGGTTAAAAGTGTATGACCACTCCCTTCTAGCTTGAAAGGTTTGAGCAGCGAGATCTGCAGTTATTCTAATATTCTTCACCTTGTAAGTAATGGTTTTCTTGTGTCTGGCTGCTTTCAAAATCTTCTCCGTCAGATTAAATTTAGTGCAGTTAACTATGAGATGCCTGGGGGATGTCTTATTCATGTTGAGTGGTGCTGGGGTTCTGAAATTGTCTGCTATCTGAATTTCAGAGTCTCTAGGTATGTCTGGAAAATTCTCTTTCATAATCTCAAGAAGATGGGACTCTGTGGCTTGTGAAGCCATTTCATCACTTTCAGGTATCTCTATAACATGAATATAGGTTTTCTTCAAGTTATCCCACAGTTCTCTGAGATAATGTTCTGCTTTTGCCTTCCATTTCTCTTCCTCTTTGAGCATTTGGGAGTGTTCGAAAGCTCTGTCTTCAGTGTCATAAATCCCTTCTTCTGCTTGCTCCATTCTGTTACTGAGGGCTTCTACTGTATTTCTCAGATCATTGAGAGTGCAAATTCTTGTCTCAATGTGTCTAAATCTTTGGTCATTTTGTCTTTGAATTGGTTGAGTCCTTGAAACATCTTATGAATTATATCTACAATTTCTAGCTCCATCTTTGTTTCCATTTTGGTGATCTTGTTTGCAATCCAAATTCTAAATTTGATTTCAGACATTTCTGCTATCTGTTTATGGATGGGATCCTCTGGATTGGCTGGTTTGTCATTCTTTGGGGGAGTTGAACTGTTCTGTTTATTCATGTTGCCAGAGTTTTCCCACTGATTCCACTTCATGATTGTTTTTCAGCATTTAGCTAGATGAGCAGGTCAGGTAAAATTGTACTGGAAACCTCTATGGTTGTGGTTGACCAGCCCTTCTCCTAGGATTTGGGACTGGTGATTGCAGCTTTTCCTCTACAATTTTGCAAATTATCTATATAATGCTACAGTCTGTGACTCTAGAGGCCTGCTTGGTGTAGTTGGGGTAGGTGGCTCTGTTTTGTATTCATCTGATCTCTGTCCATTCCTTGTGAATCAGTAACCTTGGGTTGCAGTCTCAGCTTCGGTGAAACACAAGCAACTAAGACATCCCTTGCTCCACTGGTAATATCTGAAAGAGGACAATCAAACCTTCCCACTACAGCAAAAGCTGGGACCCACATTGGAGGGTCCTTGGATAATCTGTCCAGTTCAAGAGTTCCAGACTAATTGTCCCCAACCGGCACCCACTCTCTAGCTGGAGAGTTCAAGAGGACTCCAGCAACTAGATGTTAGTGGTCTATTGGCAGCTCGAGTGTAATTTGTGCACCCTTGGTGCTCCAAGGTGTCAGAAATGCCCTTCTAGTAGGAGGATTAGAGCAGGGGTTGATGCCTCTTACCTCACCTTGGTCATCCTTCACCACTGGACTCTGGTCACCCCAGTCTCTGGTTTTCTCTCTCGAGGTCTCTGTTAACCCATTCCCTGTGGCCCTGTTCTGTCCAATAAGTAATGTGCCTGGGTTATGTGCCTGCCAGAGTCAAACTGAGGTAATTGCCACCTTCTTGTGGTTACCATTCCCCTTGTGGTTACCATGATCTAGCAGGGGAAGCTAAGGTATGCCTGCCTCAGGTGCTCAATGGCCAAAGAAATTCAGGTATAAAGAAATTTATACCTGAGCTCAGTCCAAACCTGAGGATATCCAGACAACAAAAGAATTTCTCCCTCAGACAATGCACATTTATTGCCTCTGTTCTGCAGTACTGGAATCCCTATAGGGAGAGGTTTGGTTCCCTCTGGAAGGCCACAGAGATAGGGAGATGACTCTACAGAGTTAGACTCCAGCAGAATCACTCTACTAATGATGATGTTGGGTGGGAGGTGCCTGCTCTTAGGTTCGTGCACCTAAGTTGCTAAGACTGAGTAACGTCTGTTTCAAGAATCTGGGAGCATTTAAATTGAGTGCATAAACATTTAGCATTGAAACGTCTTCTTGTTGTATTTTTCCCTGGACCAATGTAAAGTGACCATCTTTGTCTTTTTTGACTTTAGTTGCTTGAAATCCACATGTATTTGAAAATAACATTGCAACTCATCTTTTCGTCTGAATTCCATTTGCCTCAAAAATTGTCTTCCAACCCTTAACTTAGAGTTTTAATTTGTCTTTTGAAGTTATGTGTGTTTCCTGCAGACAGCAAATGGATAGTTTGTGTTTTTTAATCCAGTCAGCCAATCTATGCTTCTTTAGTGGGGAATCCAAGCAATTAACATTTATTGAGATAATTGATAATTGTGGTAGTGTTCTATTCATCTTATTTTGTGAGAGTCCATTGCTTAGTTTTATATTTTGCATCAGTGGGGAAGTTAAGCTCTGACCTTTAATTTCTGAGTTCTTATTTTGCTGTTGATCCATTGTGATGGTCAGTGTGTAGAACAGGCGGGAGTATTTCCTGTAGAGCTGGTCTTGTTGTGGCGAATTTCCTCAATGCTCATATATCAGTAAATGATTTGATTTCTCCATCAATTTTAATACTTTGCTTTGCAGGATATAGAATTCTGGGCTGGTGATTGTTCTGTTTAAGTTGGTTAAAGGTAAATGACCTTGAATTTCATTCATTAATGGGGGTGCTGGAAGATGGCGGCGGAGACGGTCCCGTAGCCCATCTCTCCCCGGTCAGCAAGTGAGAGGGTGGGAGCTCTGGATCTTTCCCCGTGTGAACTATTGGAGTGGACGAGCAGCTGGTGAGACACAGTGTTCGGGAGGATTGGCATGTTTGAAATATAGTTCTTAACTGTGGAAACTGTTGCAAACTGTTTCCCCCTGCCCGGCGGAGGGGCAGCCGGCCCCTCCCACAGGGAGGACAGCAGGTCCCAACCCACAAGCTCTAATCGGAGAAAATTCCACTGAAGCGTGGAACTCAGAGTTTGACCATCAGAAAGGGGTGCTGCTAGGAACCATGGAGACCCGGGCAGCCCTGGCATGA
>CAUYON010153599.1:0-20452 GCA_963573935.1 Arctocebus calabarensis | reverse complement strand
TAATGTAATCCAACACATAAACAAATTAAAAAATAAAGACCACATAATTCTCTCAATTGATGCAGAAAAAGCCTTTGACAATATCCAACATCCCTTCATGATCAGAACACTAAAGAAAATGGGAATAGAGGGGACATTTCTCAAATTGCTAGAGGCCATCTACAGCAAACCCACAGCCAACATTGTATTGAATGGAGTTAAATTGAAATCATTCCCACTTAGATCAGGAACTAGGCAAGGTTGCCCATACTTCTTTGCTTTTTTTGTTGTTGTTGTTGTTGAGACAGAGTCCCACCCTATACCCTAAGCGGAGTGCAGCGCCGGGATTACAGACGCTCACCTGCCCCCGGCTAGGTTTTTCCATTTTTTCTTTTTTCATGGGTCTCACTCTCGCTCAGGCAAGTCTGGAACGCCCGAGCTCAAGCAATTCTGCCTCCTCAGCCTCCCACAGTGCTGGGATTACAGGCGTGAGCCACAGCGCCCCGGCAACTCCTTGGTTTAAAAACATGCACTTTCCTTTAATAAAACAAATGCAACATTTTTGTTGGCACTAGTGTTACAATAATCACCTTGATGTCCTTTTCAAGTATCCATGGAGAATAGTTAACACATTTCTCAAAAGAACCTATTAACAAATGAAAGAAGAATATCGTCTCCTTGATCCACATAAATTTATCAGAATTTTTAACCTAATGTCTGTATGGTTCACATATCTTGCTCACCATGATATCAGTAATTATTTGGTTGTATTCTCAGAGTGAAATTAAATACATCAAACCTTGAAGCCTCCACAATATCTGTAAGTTTCTAGTGAAAAAACAGACTACTTTTTTACAAGGATTTTGTACATGGTACGTAGTATATGCTGTTTGATTTCATGAAACCTGAATTTGATTAATAGTTACTTTAACCTGGTAAGTAATCAAATTCACTATTTAGAAAACAAAAATCTATACTTGGTCTTTTATCAAGTAGATATAACAAAATAAAAACAAAGATGAAAATAGTCATTTAAACAAATCAATAATTTGTTTTGATACATTAATTGAAGAATAAGATTTCTGTACCAGAGGCACACAGAAGGATAAAATGTATTATCCGCTGTTTAATAGGGAAATATAATAGAAAATAAAGTTGACATACATTAATATGGTCAGGGTGATTACATATTTAGTGTAATATATGTTTATAAATACATATTACTTAAATGACAAAAAGACTTCCCATAAATTTATCTGTGTATATTATTTGGTCCAGTACTAGAGAGTTTGTTTTATTTTCTTTTATTGTGATGGTCAATCTGCCACAAGTTAAGTGGAGACGTTTTATAATGTCTCATCACAACATCCCAGTGTACCTCACTGGAAGTTCACGGAATGAAATGGAAATCTGCAGCCTTCCCCAAGTAATTATTTTTATTTAATAATAAAACAATAATATTTTTTAAAAGAAGAATAGAATCTTAAAAGATAAGACTTTGAATTACGTAATATGGAAACACTATTAACCTTATCCCTGATTATAATTATCTTTTTGCATTATGACATTCTTTATTTCTGGAAATAACTGTCAGTAATTTATACATTAATTAATTTATTAAATGTATATTTATGCACCATTTATCATATACAAAAATCCTAACATCTTGATTCTTCTGAATAAATGTTAAAAACTAGTAGTAGATCTGTATTTCAAAAATAACATATATTTAAAGTTGCTCTAAAATTTGTTCTTATTAATAATATTTATGTCACATTTACAGTTCTGTCAGAATGTCTGATGCTCTGTGGCTTTTATAAATATTTGTGGTATGCCTCATGTTTATCTCTTAATTAGCATTCTTTCCAAAAAAAAAAAAACAGTCTATTTCCATCTCAGCATGCAAATGATTGTGAGTATCATGAGCATTTCATTCTGAGTACTTATCCAGACTTTTCATGTATTAGTTTTTCTGAAGAATGCTTTCTTCATTCTCCCTGCCCTGACCCAACTTCATACTCTTGCAGTTTAGGTATAAACTCTAATGGCTAGCTAGAGATAGATATAATGTATTTGTTTTTAAATTATTTGAAATTCACACTTAAATTATTAAAATTTTGTTACTATAAAATCAGATTGCTATACGGTAAAAAAATAACCCTAAAATTTGAACATATAGAGTGGTTAATTAAAGTCTTATTGAGTTTATTTCATTCTTCTCCATAAATTGATAATTTGAAACAAATATTATTTTGATGTCAGGGTGGACATTTGTTTACTTATTTAGCAATTACAATATAGCCTTCTGTATTTCTATCTTCTATTCTCAAAATTGTTTAGAAAATATAACATCCTTGCTGATTAAATTAAAAAGCTCCTGTGCAGCTAAGGAAATAATCAACAGAACAAACACACAATCTACATAATGGGGAAAAATACTCACAAGCTACTCATCTGATAAAAGCCTAATAACCAGAGTTAGCAAAGAACTCAAGCATGTTAGCAAAAAATATCAAATAACCCCATCAAAAACAGACCAGAAGACATGAACCAAATGTTTTCAAAAAAATATAGACAAATGGCCACTAGACTTACAAAACAAAAAAAATGCTGAATGTCACTAATTATCAGGGAAACAGAAATAAGATGTTACCTTATTTGCCCTGTTAAAATGGCTTCTATTAAAAAGTTCAAAAACAATAGAGTCTGGTGTGAATGCAGAGAAAGGAAAAATACTACATTTTTGGTGAGACTAAAAATTAGTACAACTTCTATGGAAAAAATATGGAGATACCTCAAAGAACTTAAACTACACCTACCATTTGATCCAGTAATCCCACTACTGGGTATTTACTCATATTAAAAAAAAGAATGATTTTTTTCAAAAAGATACCTATACTCAAATATTTATTATACCACAATTCACAATTGTAATGGTATGGAATATACTCAAGTGCTCATCAGTTCATGAGTGGATTAACAAAATATATACCATGGAATACTACTCAGCAATGAAGAAGGATGATTTAATGCCTTTTTAATAACTTGTATGAAACAAACTGGAAACCATTATCCTAAGTGAAGTAACTAAAGAACAGAAAAATAAAAAAGTACTCATTATTAAATTAGAACTGAGGAGCACACATGTGCTTAGAGGGAAGTAAAATGTAAAAGAAATCAAACAGGGGGAGAGGGAAGAAGGAGTTAGGCAGAAACCTACTTCAGGGTAAAGTGAACACTATATGGGTGACAGGCACATTTAAAAGCATGACTTAAGGATTATAAAAATTATCCACTAACCAAAAATATATTACCTCCACAATACTTTGAAGTGAAAAATAATCAAATATTCTAAAATGTTAAAAAGAAAGTACTAACTCATAGGTAAATTATTACCTAGCTATTAGGTAAAGCAGGGGTCCTCAACTTTTTAAACAGGGGCCAGTTCACTGTCCCTCAGACCTTTTGAGGGCCGGACTATAGTTTTTAAAAATTCCTGAACACTTCACATATCTTATTTTGAAGTAAAAAGACAAAACGGGGCGGCACCTGTGGCTCAAAGGAGTAGGGCGCCAGCCCCACATACCAGAGGTGGTGGGTTCAAACCTAGCCTCAGCCAAAAACAGCAAAAAAAAAAAAAAAAAGGAACAAATATAAATACAATATTTAAAATAAAAAAAAAGGAGCCCCCATCTGCAAAAAAAAAACCCCTTCTAACTTCAGGAAAAAAAGGCCCCCTCTTAACCACAAAAAAAGGCCCTACTAACTGAAAAATTAAAAAAAAAAAATAGATCCTAACAGTCTTACCTCCGTCCTCAGGCAGCAGCAGGCTCTGCATAGGCAAGCTTGTGACTCCTCTGATCACCAGTCTCAGTCTCATCAGAATGAGAGGAGGAGTCAAGAGACAGAGAAGGAGGGGAGTCGGAGAGTGCTGTGCACATTCCACACATGCGTGCGCACTGCAGCCGGGATCAGGACAGGCACCTGTAGCAAAAAAACAGGTGGGCCAAATAAATGTCCTCGCATGTGGAACTCAAGCCACAGTTCCAGGACCCCTGAGATAAAGCATCAAATCCAGAATATTGTTTATGTCTCTGCATATTTTTATTTTTATGTGACCTACATTAGAACTCATTCAACTCATTAAAATTTGTTCAGAATAGGATGGCGCCTGTGGCTCAGTGAGTAGGGTGCTGGCCCCATATACTGAAGGTGGCAGGTTCAAACACAGCCTCTGCCAAACTGCAAAACAAAAAATTAGCCAGGCGTTGTGGCGAGTACCTGTAGTCCCAGCTACTCGGGAGGCTGAGGCGAGAGAATCACCTAAGCCCAGGAGCTGGAGGTTGCTGTGAGCTGTGTGACGCCACGGCACTCCACCAAGGGTGATAAAGTGAGACTCTGTTTCTACAAAAAAAAAAAAAAATTGTTCAGAATAAATTACGTAGTATTTATTAAATTTTAATTTTTTTTTTTTGAGACAGAGTCTCACTTTGATGCCCTCAGTAAGGTGCTGTGGCACTACAGCTCTCAGCAACCTCCAGCTCTTGGGCTTAGGCCAGTCTCTTGCCTCAGCCTCCCAATGGGCTGGGACTACAGGTGCCCAACACAATGCCCAGCTATTTTTATTTTTTTTGCAGTTTGGCCAGGGCTGGGTTTGAACTTGCCACTTGCAGTATCTGGGGCCAGCACCCTCCTCACTGAGCCACAGGCGCTGCCCAAATTTTAAATTTTTTAAGTAAAAAGGCTTGTGTAGTGTTAATGATTGCCTCTCTTAATTTCTCTTATCTATTTCATCAAATAAAGCAAAAATTAAAATGTGAAATTTAAACTTTTAATGTAGTTAAATTTGGAGCAATATTAAATTGGAGAGACATTCCAAAATATAAAGATTTGTGCTATTCTCAGGAATTATATTGCACCACATTATTTAACAACCAAGACCTAATATATAATAAAAATTGCCCATTATGGTTTTGATTGGCATTTCCATAATGTTTAAATATGCTGAATATTTTTCATGAGTTTTTTGGCATTAGTCTATCTTCATTTGTAATGTTTATGTTCTTATCTTTTGCCTACTTTTTAATGGGGTTATTTAGCTGTTTCTTGCTGATTTGCTTAAGTTGTTTATAAATTTTCGTTATTGGCCCTATATCAGATGTATATGCAAATATTTTTCCCCATTTCATGGATTGTCTGTTTACTCTTTTCATTGTGTCATTGCCTGAAATGTAGCTTTTTTTTTTGGATCAGATTTCATTTATTTATTGTTGTTGATGCCATAATTGTTTTTAGGGTTTTCATCATGAATTCTTTGCTTAGGCTGATATCTGTAAGAGTTTTTCCAATATTTTCTTCTAGAATTCTTATAGTTTACTGCCTTAGGTTTAAGTCATTTATCAATTGTGAGTGAATTTTTGTGACTGATGAGAAGTAAAGATTGTAAAAGTTGGTTCCTTGAAAAGATAAACAAAATGAACAAGACTTTGGCTAGATTATTTAGAAAGAAGAGAAATTTTGAGCTTAATTACAAATGAGAAAGGAAAAATTACAGCTGTATCAGCAATATATAAAGTATCATCTGTGAATACTATATAAATTTCTATGCCCCAAACCTCAAAAATGTGGAGGAGACGGGCAAATATTTGGAAATACACAGCTCTCTCTGCTCAATCAGAAAGAGAGAGAACTCCTCAATGGACCAACTTCAAGCACAAGCATTGAAGTAACTATAAAAAGTTTTCCAATAACAAAGGTCCTGAACTAAATGGTTTCACACACAAATTTTATGAAACCTATAAAAAAAAGCTTATAGAAATTATTCCTTAACGTTAAGAAGGTAGAAATCCTCCCCAACATGTTTTGTGAAGCAAATATCACCTTGACACAAAAGCCAGGAAAGGACACAACAACAAAGGAAAACTACAGACCAATATCCCTTGTCCATATAGATGCACACATTTTCAATAAAATCTTGGCAAACCAAATTCAGTTGCACATCAAAAATAATTCATCATGACCAAAGTGTGCTTCATCCCAGAGATGCAAGTATGGTTCAACACACGCAAAGAATGTAATTCACAACATAAATAACTCAAAAATAAGGACCACATGAGCTTTTCAATAGATGCAGAAAAAACATACAATAACTTTTATGTCTCTTTAATGAAAAATCAAAAATAGCCATAGGTGGGACTTAACATTATAAAATCCCTACCTGACAAACCCAGAGAAACAGAGCTTGGAGATGAAATCATTCCTACATACCACTGGGGAAAAGAGTCTCTGTTGAATAAATGATGCTGACAAAATTGTAAACTACATATAAGAGACTATTTAACTATAATTAAAAAGATGATATATCTTACAAATAATTTTTTATATGTTTATTCTACACCAGTATTGTTTGCCCTTTCTCTTCTCATGTAATACATAAATTATTAGAGCACATAAATTCCTACTGAGATGTGATATTTGTAAAATTAATATTGCCTTAAATTGTATATATTATTTTAATGAAAATTAGTACTTTCAAGATATATCTTTTTAGCATTACTATGGACTATCTTTCAGTTTATTAAATATTTCTTTATTATCTTTTAATCATTTTGCTATATTCTGCATAAAACCTTTTATATATTTAATTATATTTAATCCTAATTTTTCCTAACCGTAATTTTAAACTATATCCTTAAAATTCATTTGTTGAGTTCTTCTGTTTATCTTGACATAGGAGAAGGGGCTATTTGAATATTTTAAATTTGCATATACATAACTAAAAATAATTTTAAAGATTCAAAACAAGTTAATATCTTCAAGTTCTAAATGGTGATGAAAATCATGGATATGACTGTGATCTCACCAAAAGAATGACCATACATCTCATAGTTGAACACCTAATCTCTGTGTAGTTTTCTTTCTTTTGTTTTTCTTTTCTTTTATTGCCTTTATCTGGTTTACTTTTGCTTTCATTTTCTGAATTAGAATGTGTAGTCAACTTTTTCTAACAGTGCAATGAATCATTTATTCTTTATGTGATATATGTTTCAAATTCTAAGAGATATACAGCTTCAATGTAAATTTTGACACTCTTTTATTATTCTTTTTTAAAGTAGGATTCCTCCACAAATCTATCTGACCTGGTGAGTTACAGATATTCAAATAGCCAGGCCCCTAGGGCTCTGTAAATATTCTCTTTCTGTCTTTGGAATTGTTCTTTCATACTTTCTTAGGAATTTTTCCTGCTTTGAGGATAGATATAGCTTTAAAATTAGTAGAAAAGTGATTTTTCTTTGTGCTTCAGACACTGTAAATTTTAAAAATAATAAAGTTTATTGTACATATGCAAAAATAATATAAAATAACAGGTGTGTACATATACATGCATATTTGTATATGGGTATGGGATATATGGTAATATACTTTCTTTTGCTATATATAAATTGTAATAAATAATGCTGACTTTGACACATGGGTCATCTAAATATTCATGTTCTGTGGACACATATTTTTCTAAAATATAACCATTCGCAAAGACGCTTTTGGCGAAATTTTAATACTATGCAATTTGACCACCGCTGAGTATTTCTTTTATCAACCTGTACTTGCAATACCTTTTATCTTGCTCCTTCAGCGTTCAACTCTCTGGAGTCTACTAAATTACAAAGGGCTACAAATGTAACAGCATTGTGTCACATCATGCACATTTGGGATGTGGGTTAAGGGAAAGGTGAAACCATGTGTTCTAGAAAAGGAGCCAGATACCCTTCGAGAGCAGATTTTTTTTTTTTTTTTAGAGACAGAGTCTCACTTTAATACTCTTGGTAGAGTGCTGTGGCATCACAGCTCACAGCAACCTCCAACTCCTGGGCTTAGGTGATTCTCTTGCCTCAGCCTCTCAAGTAGCTGGGACTACAGGTGCCCACCAGCCACAACGCCCGGCTATTTTTTTGTTGCAATTTGGCCAGGGCTGGGTTTGAACCCACTACTCTCGGTATATGGAACCGGTGCCCTAATCACTGAGCCATAGGTGCTGCCCGAGAGCAGATTTTTTATGTTTCTACACATAGGGGGACATTTGCCAACTCATAAATATGACTTTAATTAGATTAAATACAGCATTTGAATTAAAATTTAACATAATACAATACTGTCTACTCCTGGTATCATAAAAATAATCATCACTTTTAAAAAGGTCAACTTAGAGCCTATAGCCCAACCATTGCGATAGTAAATTTCCATTTAAATGATATTTTCTTAAATAATTTGCATTTTATATTCTGATGGCAAAATTAAGACTTAAAATTATGCATATTTTCTAGAGGGGAAAGTCAAGTAGAACTTAAATAATAATAACAATGAAAGTAATAATAATGTAATATCCCCTAAATTTAAATGTTTACTCTTACTTACTCTGTAAGTCAAGAACCATGCTAAAAATTTTTACAGAATTATTGTTAATCATATGTATAACAAATCTCTACACTGTAGATTTTGTAATTTTCAATAATCCGATCTTATCTGAATCTCCAACTCCCACAAAGGAGATTGAATACATTCCTGTTTAATTTTTGAAGAATTTCACAGAGTAGTTGATAAAACCATTGAGTTGTAAGCAAGCAGATAGGTTCGGGGTACTCTATAAAAATGTCACAAAGTGATAACACATTTTGCTCAATCTTTTGATGTGATATAGTTGTGTGGACTTTTTTATTCCCCACTGCATAATTAATGTTAAGAATAGGAAAGTTTTCTATATATTTTGTTTCTACATAATTTTTAGGACAAGATAATTGGATTTCTTAGTGTTCTTGCATCAAGTCTTAGTCTTCTAATACAAACAGATATATAACATATATTTGCTTTAAAATTACAGAATATTTACTTTCATTTCTTGTAGAACATTTTTACATACCACAAAGTCAGATCTGCAGCCATTCGTTTCAAAGTTTTCTTAGTTCCCCAGTAGCCAAACATTTAAGTCTTGAACTTGATTCCTAAATTAGTGCTAAGGTACCAGAGAGTCTGAAACATTATCTACCTGTTTAAATTTTAAGGCCACCTATAGTCAAAGTTCCTGGGATTATCTAGCTCTGGAAAAGATTTTGTTTACATACTAAATGAATGGGGTGTCGAGGAGATCCTTTCTGGAAAGGAGAGGTACACCTGTGTTCTGTGGCTTTATAAACACAGGAAAGAGGAGGACTCCTCTTTCTTGGCCTCTGAAGTATCTTGTTCCTTGCCTGTTCCTTATTTACGTGGTAGTATTCAATAAGAGCGCTGTCTGTGATTAAGAATATCTAGGGCCAGGCTTCATGGCTTACACCTGTAATCCCAGCACTCTGAAGGGGGCCGAGAGTGGGTAGATCACCTGAGCTAAGAAGTTGGAGGCCAGCCTTAGCAAGAGCGAGACCCTGTCTCTAAAACAGTAGTCAGACACTGTGGCGTATATCAGTAGTGCCAGCTACTTAGGAGGCTGAGGCAAGAGAATCGCTTGAGCCCATGAGTTTGAGGTTGCTGTAAACAGTGATGCCATAGCACTCTACCAGGGGTAAAAAAGTAAAACTCTGCCTCAAAAAAAAAAAAAAAAGAAAAGAAAAAAAAAGAAACAGAAAAAAAAGAAAGAAAAAAGAAAAAAAAAGAAAAGAATATATTCTGTGCCTATTTGGGATAAAAATAACTAATAAAAAAGTTTAAAAAACTAACACAAATGTTTATAATAATGAATTAAGAGGGTAAATGATTCCAAGAAAGAGATGATGATTCCTTGAAAGTCAAACACTGATGTAGACCCTATTATGCCCTTTTAAATATATTAGTATTATTAATTTTTTTTTTCTTTTTTGTAGAGACAGAGTGTCACTCTTTCACCCTTGGTAGAGTGCCATGCTGTGGGGTTGCACAGCTCACAGCGACCTCCAATTCCTCAGCTTAGGCAATTTTCTTGCCTCAGCCTCCCTAGTAGCTGGGACTACAGGTGCCTGCTACAACCCCTGGCTGATTTTTGCTTGCAGTGTGGCCGGGGCTGGATTTGAACCCGCCATCCTCAGTATATGGGGCCAGTGCCCTACTCACTGAGCCACAGGTGTCACCCTATTGTTAAAACCTTTTAACTTAAAACATAGGAAATGTAGTAAGCTCCTTAAGGGATAAATAAATGCATCTTAAAAGACGTTCTAACAGACTAACAGATTGTTGATTTTCTTTTGAATTTAAAATGGACAATTGCAAGAACTCCCAATCAGAAGACAGTCAACCAGATGTGGATGTGATTAATAGTATACAGATCATTAGTGTATATTTTCTGGTGGGAAATTCAAATAGAACTTGAATACTCATAATGCTAACAAAAATAATATCCTCTAATGTCCTATGATATCCTTTAATTTGGAGTATTACTTTATTACAGGAAAGATTTTTATGGATGTTTTATTGTATATATAACAAAGCTCTATCCTAAAGATGTAGTAATTTTAAAAATTCAAATATAACCTGCATCTCCAACTCCTAGCTAGGTTTTACCTAAACATGCTTTTATAAAGCAGACTATGTTATTTATCTATTTTGACACTATTTCTACTTTCAGTGAGTACTTACCAAAGTCTATTGGTAATTTACTGGATGTGACAACCTCCCCTAAAATAATGCCAGGTTTAATAGGTTAAAAAAAAAAAAAGAAAGAAAACTTATGTACATTTTTTAACATTTTATTCCCCAAACTGTGTTTGTCCAATCTTCATGAACTATCATTTTGGAATGAATGAATATATAAATGAGACCTAGAAGTATTAAATAACCTCTCCATATTTTTATGTCCCTTTTTGCCTAGGAATATAGCAGCAATACAAGCCAATCCTGTCTCCAGGCAAAGCTCACTCTCTGTATTATTTTGCAAAATAGTTTTGCTTGAATATTCTATAATCATGAGTTTTAGATATGCGTATTATCTCAAACTCTTCCTTATAATTCTCAACTGAAAAAAAAACTGAAACTCTGCAAAATAATGTGAAGAGGCTTATTCTAAGGAGAATATGTGTAACCATGATCTGGAGAGCCACACTAAAGGAGCTTGGAGCAGGTGACCTTGTTGTAGTTTAGTTACAGTTTGGTAGTATACATTTCACGTAGACAAGAATTACACATAAAGGGATAAATCAATACATGGAAGCTGACCATTGATTTGTCCAAGAAGGCCATACATCTTAAAGCTGGAGTTTAGTAGAATATAGGTAGGCTTAAAGATGCTTTAATTTGTAATAGGCTAAAAAATTGTCAAAAGGCTTGAAATGGATTCTTTTGGTTTTTGTTGTTATTTTCTTTCTTTCTTCTCTCTTTTCTTGTCTTTCATTTGTTTTTACTTTTCTTTTTGAGAAAGAATCTCACTTTGTTGTCCTTAGTAGGGTGCCCTGACAACACAGCTCACAGCAACATCAAACTCTTGGGCTTAAGTGATTCTCTTGTCTCATCCTCCCAAGGAGATGGTGCCTGCCACAATGCCCAGCTCTTTTTTGTTGTTGTTGTGGTTGTCATTGTGTAGCAGGCCTGGGCTGGATTTGAACCTGGCAGACCCAGTGTATGTCTGGCATCCTAACCACTGAGCCATGTTTTTTTTTTATTTCAAAATGCAAAGGGAGTACAAATATTATTGTTCTTGGATACCTTTTATAATGCTTTAGTTGAGGCTTTTAGAGTGCCTATCACCCACATAGTGTTAATTGTATCCAATTGGTAATTTTACCCCTCCTCTTCTGGCCCTCATCTGTTTTCCCCCCTCCTCCTCCTTGATTTTCAATGACTTTTACATCACTTTGTGCCCGTAAATCATCATTGTTTAGCTCTTGATTATTAGAGAGTACATGTGGTGTTTGTTTTTCCTTTCCTGAGATATTTCACTTAGGATAAAGGTCTCCAGTTCCATCCAAGTTATTGCAAAAAAGCATGATTTCAATTCTTTTTATGGCTGACAGCTCCATGGTGTATATATGCTATAATTTCTTAATCCACTCATAAATTGGTGGGTCATTAAGTTGATTCCACTTCTTTGTAATTGTGAATTGTACTGCAGTATACATTCAAATGCAGATGTCTTTTTGATAAAATGACTTCTTATCCTTTGGGTATGGATGGGTCGAATGGTAAGTCTACATTTATTTCTGTGAAGAATCTTCATACTGTTTTTCACAGAGGTTGTACTAATTTGCAGTGCCACCAATAAAGTATAAGCATTCCTTTCTCTCTGCATCCATGCCTGAATCTATTGCTTTTTTACTTTCTCTCTGCATCCATGCCTGAATCTTAGGAATTTATTGGTTTTTGACTTTCTCTCTGCATCCCTGCCTAAATCTATTGTTTTTTGACTTCTTAATAATGCCCTGTTTTTCTGACATCGGTAGGGTAATAGCTCATTGTGATTTTAATTTGCATTTCTCCGATGATTAATAATGTTGAGCATTTCTTCACACGTTTGCCATCAATTTGTCTATCTTCCTTTGAAAAACTTAGCTTCATGTATTTTGCACAATGATTTATGGGGTGGTTTTTTCTTGCTGAAGAAGACTCAATACCATTCACAATACCTACAAAGAAAATAAAATACTAAGGAATATATTTAACCAAGGAAGTTAAAGTCCTTTACAAGGAGAACTATGAAACACTGATGGAAGAAATCACAGATAAACACAAACAAATAGAAAATAGCTTATGTTCATGGATTGGCAGAATCAACATTGTCACAATGTCCTTATTACACAAACTGATTTACTGATATAACACAATCTCAATCACAATACTATTAGCTTATTTCACAGATCTAGAAAAATTAACTCTATACTTCATTTGGAACCAAAAATGTGCCCAACTAGTCAAAGCATTCTTAAGGAAAAAGAACAAATCTTGGAGTCATCACATTACCAGACTTCAAACTATACTAGAAGGCCATAGTAACCATGAAACTGGCATAAAAGTAGAGATATAGGACATTGGAAAGGATAGGGAACTGAGATATAAAACCACTTACTAACAACATTCTGATCTTTGACAAAGCAGATAACAACATACCCTGGGGACAAGAAATCATAGTCAGTAAGTGGTGCTGGGAAAACCGGATTGCCACATGCTGAAGGATGAAACAGGACCCCAGTCTGTCACCATATAAGGTCTGGAAATTAAGTTTGAGAACTCATCCTTAAAAAAGTGCTACAGGCCTCACTGCTGAATATCACTATGGTCACCTTCCGAGTACTCCCCTAGGGAGCTTAGGCACCTATGCCAGTGCCTAGGCCACCCTCCAAAGCAATTTTGGATTTCTTTTTCTGGTTTGGCCATTAAAGCTGTCATATTGTCCCTGATGTCCTGAATATCATCAAATTGTCTTCTTTTCAAGAAAAAAAAAGAAGAATTTCTCTTTTCTCTTTATCTTTATCTTTGGGTAGAGAAAAAGTCATTAGGGGCCAGATCAGATTAAATAGTCAGGTTGTTCCAATATGGTTATTTGTTTAATGGCTAAAAATTCCCTTATAGTGCGAGGGTAACTGGTGCATTGCAATGGTGAAAGAACCATGAGCTGCTGGCCAAGATGTTCACTTAAGACTTTTTAATGCATTCCAAACCCAAACCTAGCAAAAGAAAAGAAATAACCAAAATTAGAGCATAATTGAATGAAATTGAAAACAAAACAATTATACAATAGATCAATAAATCAAAAAGTTGGTTTTTTGAAAAGGTCAATAAAATAGATAAACTTTGGCTAACCTAGCCAGGAAAAAAAGAGTAAAATCTCTAATTTCATCAGTCAGAAATGGTAGAGACGAAATAACAACAGACCCCTCAGAAATCAAAAAATCCTTAATGAATATTATAAGAAACTTTACTCTCAGAAATATGAAAATGTCAAAGAAATTGACCAATACTTGGAAGCATGCCGCCTACCAAGACTTAGCCAGAATGAAGTGGAAATGTTGAACAGGTCTATATCAAGTTCTGAAATAGCATCAACTGTAAAAAAATCTCCCTAAAAATAAAAGCCCAGGACCAGATGACTTCATGTCAGAATTCTACCAAACCTTTAAAGAAGAACTAGTACCTGTATTACTAAACCTCTTCCAAAATATAGAAAAAGAAGGAATACTCCCCAACACATTCTATGAAGCAAACATCACCTTGATGTTTCCCTCTAAACCAGGGAAAGACTCAATAAGAAAAGAAAATTATAGACCAATATCACTAATGAATAATATGCAATAATATTCAATAAGATCCTAACAAACAGAATCCAACAACACATCAAACAGATTATACACCATGACCAAGTGGGCTTTATCCCAGGGTTCAATATGCATAAATCTATAAATGTAATCCAGCACATAAACAAATTAAAAAATAAAGACCATATGATTCTCTCAATTGATGCAGAAAAAGCTTTTGACAATATCCAGCATCCTTTCATGATCAGAACACTTTAAAAAATTGGTACAGAAGGGACATTTCTTAAACTGATAGAGGCCATCTACAGCAAAACCACAGACAATATCATATTGAATGGGGTTAAATCGAAATTATTTCCACTTAGATAAGGAACCAGGCAAGGTTGCCCATTATCTCCTCTGCTCTTCAACATCATAATGGAAGTTTTAGCCATTGCAATCAGGGAAGAAAAGGTGATCAAGTGTATCCACATCGGGTCAAAAGAGATCAAACAGATGATATGATTGTATATCTGGAAAACACCAGGGATTCTACTAAAAAACTTTTAGAAGTGATCAAGGAATACAGCAATGTCTCAGGTACAAAATCAACACCCATAAATCTGTAGCCATTAAATATACCAACAATAGCCAAGCCGAAAAAACAGTCAAGGACTCTATTCTTTTCACAGTAGTGCCAAAGAAGATGAAATATTTGGGAGTTTACCTAAAAAAGGATGTGAAAGATCTCTATAAAGAGAACTAGGAAGTCTTAAGAAAAAAAATAGCTGAAAATGTTAACAAATGGAAGAACATACCTTGCTCATGGCTGGGAAGAATCAACTTTGTTAAAATGTCTATACTAGCCAAAGCAATATATAATCTTAAGGCAATTCCCATTAAAGTTCCATTGTTATATTTTAAAGAAATCAAAAAAATAATACTTCGTTTTATATGGAATTAGAAAAAAAACCTGAATAGATAAGACATTACTAAGAAATTAAAACAAAGCAGGAGGAATCATGCTACTGGACCTGAGACAGTACTATAAATCAATAGTGATCAAAACTTCATGGTACTGGCACAAAAACAGGGAGGTAGATGATTGGAAAAGAATAGAGAACCAAGAGATGAATCCAGCTATTTACCATTACTCATCTTTGACAAGACAATTAAAAACCTTCAGTGGGGAAAAGACTCCCTATTTAACAAATGGTGCTGGGTGAACTTGCTGGCGACCTGTAGAAGACTAAAACTGGACCCACACCTCTCACCATTAACTAAGGTGGACACTCATTGGATTAAAGATTTAAACTTAAGACATAAAACTATAAAAATTCTAGAAAAAAGTACTGGGAAAACTCTTGAAGAAATCAGTTTGGGTAAATATTTTATGAGGAGGACTCCCCAGGCAATTGAAGCAGTATCAAAAATACACTACTGGGACCTGATCAAACTAAAAAGCCTCTGTACAGCTAAGAACATAGTATATATAGCAAGCAGACAGCCATCAGAATGGGAGAAAATATTTACAGGTTATGCCTCCAACAAAAGTTTAATAACCAGAATCCACAGAGAAATCAAACATAATAGCAAGAAAAGAACAAGTGATCCCATCTCAGGGTGAGCAAAGTACTTGAAGAGAAACTTCTCTAAAGAAGACAGGTGAATGGCCTACACATACATGAAAAAATGCTCACCATCCTTAATCATCAGAGAAATGCAAATCAAAACTACTTTGCGATATCACCTAACTCCATTAAGATTAGCCCACATAACAAAATCCCAAAACCCGAGATGTTGGCTTGGATGTGGAGAAAAGGGAACATTTCTACACTGTTAGTGGGAATGCACACTAATACATTCCTTTTGGAAGGATGTTTGGAGAGTACTTAGAGATCTAAAAATAGACCTGCTATTTGATCTTACAATTCCTTTACTACGTATATACCCAGAAGACCAAAAATCACATTATAACAAAGACATCTGTACCAGAATGTTTATTGTGGCCCAATTCGTAATTGCTAAGTCGTGGAAGAAGTCCAAGTTCCCATCGACCCACAAATTGTGGTACATGTATATCATGGAATATTATGCAGCCTTAAAGAAAGATGGAGACTTTACCTCTTTCATGTTTACATGGATGGAACTGGAACATATTTTTCTTAGCAAAATATCTCAAGAATGGAAGAAAAAATATCCAATGTACTCAGCCCTACTATGAAGCTAATCTATAGCTTTTATATGAAGGCTAAAACCCAGTTATAGCACAAGAAATGGGGAAAGGGGTAAGGGAGGGGAGGGGAGGGGGGAGGATGGGTGGAAGGAGGGTAATTGGTGGGATCACACCTACGGTGCATCTTAGAAGGGTACAGGTGAAAATTACTAAATGTAGAATATAAATGTTTTCATATAGTGATTAAAAGGCCATGAAGACTATGTTAAATAGTTCAACGAAAATATTTCAGAATGTATATAAAGTCAGCACATTGTGCCCCATGATTGCACCAATGTACACAATTATAATTTAATAAAAATTAAAAAAAAAAGAAAGAAAGTGTCTCTAGAAACAAAAGGTGATGAGCGCATATGCTAAGCTTTGGCTTGAGTTCTCGTTGATAATCTTTCAAACTTTATATGTTGCTGTAACTATAATTATTAATTTCAGATCTGAAACAGTGTTTGAAAGCTATCTAAATAATCTTAATTTTGACTTAATAGTTTAATGATACTATTTGAGTGGACATATATATATATTTTTAGAAAAAAACTGATGTTTAAACTGATTTGTTTGTTATTAAATATATGAAGAATAATCTTATTTAGCATTCCACTACATATCCTCGAGGACAAGAAAACATTGCTAACCTGAATCCTTTCCCATAAATACAACATCCTTTCTTGTTGCCAGATGCTTAAATGCCATTGGACTGTTTTAAAGTAGTTCTATTTGATCTGTTCTGAAACAGATGGAAGTATTTGTTATACAAACCTTATTTAGAATGTAATCTTTTTTTCTCCTCTGATTGCATATGTTTGGCAGCGAGCTTTCTCTTCTAGATGTGAATGAATTTTGGGCAGTCTCCAAATCTAAACACACCCTAATTTCAAAAACCACAATCCTGAGGGCCCAATTCCTGTTTACTGAGGAATTAAAACCTAGTGAAACCACATCTTTACTAAATACAGTACAACCTAGTGAGTTCTTAAAAACAAAAATCTTTAAAGTTTATTTAGGGTTGTTAACTATTGTTAAGTTCAGAGAGTGAAGTCTTCATAAGCAGTGTATAATATTTACAGTTGGTTAAATGTATCAATTGCTTCTGATTCTGAAAATATACTCTTTATATGGGATAGTGAGTTTGTGGCATAGGTACCTGTAGGAAGTGGCAGACTGTTTGGAGAACATTATTGAGAATCAGGGAGAAGCTGGGATAGATTCCTTATGTACATAGAATGACTAACCTCAAGTCAAAAATGTATGTGTAAAAATATTCATGTGTAACTATCAGTTGAATTGTGTTTTTCTCAAAATAGTTCAATTTTTTCTGTCTTTGATGCTCAAGAAACAAACAAATAAACAACATCTCAAATATTCAAACCAAATTCTGGAAGTGAATCCTATTAGAAGTTCAACTAAAGGGAAAAAATAAATGAAAAAACATAGGAAGGGGAGAAAAATTTCCATACCCCTTTGCATTTAAACAGTTCTAATCCAATTAGAAGGAAGAAAAAAAAGCAGGTAGGGTAGAAGGAATTAGCAGTCTAAATTTACACTTCTCAGGACTGGATTTCACAGGCATGCTTTATAGTTTTAGTAATCTTTACTTAGCGTGGTAGGTGACATACCATAAACTTTAATCTGGAAGGAGGATATAGGGCCTGCCACATGATACAGCAGCCTCCAAAGTGTATCTTGTATTACATTAATGAAAATGAAATGGATTAACCATCTGTGTTCCCGTAACTTCCTAGAGGAATTTAATTGATTCATGTTTTAAGCAACATTTAATCGTCAGTTTGTTCAAAAAAAAAAATGAGACTAGTATTGACTTTCTCCGCATAGCTGTTTTAAACCCATTCTCCCATATCTCATTGTTTTATTGAGCTAGTTCATGGAATCCAAGTATACTCATTTTCAATCATGAATGTGCTTAAGGTGTATTTCAGAATTAGTAAAGAAAAGCTTTAGATCTTAAGTCACTTATAGATTGATTTTATAAATTTAATACAAAACAGAAATTATATTTCTTTCCAGTTCACCTAGGACATGATATTGCCTGCCAAATCATAAAATTATTGACTGAATTTTTTGATAATTATGCTTCTTTTGAATAAACTGCCTGTAAGCCATAAATTCCTGGAAAATGAAGGTTAAAAGGATTAACATTGGTGCACTGGAAAAATGTAGGAATAAAGGGCATAGGATTATTTGTATATGTTATTCCTTGTATTTTAATATGAAATTTTAATTTGATTGGTTAATATCCAAATTTTTATTTGATTGGTAGAGCAGTGAGCATTTTCATGTTCACTAAATTGGCTGATGGAGTTCATGGCTACTCATGATTTGCAAATAGGTTCTCAGACCACTTCTCTTTCACATTCATTATTTAGTTTTGCAGGATCTGGCCACTTTACCATCCTGCAGCTCTCTGTCCTCCGGTCACCTGGGCCCTCTCGTTTCTCAGAGCCACACAGATCCCACCACTAGAAATGCATGGACAAAAGCTATTCTTTCAGACAAGAGATTTCCACTTATGATCTGCTCCTAGTAAACATCTCCTGAACCTTCAGTTCTCATTTCTTTCTTCCATAGAAATTCCACCTTATATCAAATCTTCCTTTTATAGGCTCTTGTAGCAACATGCCCTAGTCTTCAGAGCACCTGTCAGCATAGGCATTCCACACAGAGTCACTAGATTTTCTTCACTGTCCTTCAGTCCAATCTCACGAAAGCGCTTGTGTCTGTTTTTCCCCCTTAGTATTATACTTCCTTGGCCCATAGCAAACACTTAAACAAATTACCAAATGAATATAAATAGAGTAGAAACTGACCACCTAAGGGACTATATAAAAACTGGTTATGTATGGAGTTGGTCAACTGTGGAGGTTCTATTGTAGCTATTTATGGTGATTAGAACACTAGCCTTGACAAATTCTCTTAAAGAGAATTTCTTTAAGAATATCAATATTTAGACCATGATTTTAATGATGGCCTTCTTCTTTAGGAGAAAATAATTCTGTGATCAGATTTTCCACACAGTTAATTGGATAGTCAGGTTTTACTTTTACTCAAAAACTACTGTTTTCTGGGCAGCACCTGTGGCTCAAAGTAGTAGGACGCCGGCCCCTTGTACTGGAGGTGGTGGGTTCAAACCTGGTCCTGGCCAAAAACTGCAAAAACAAACAAATAATTGTTGTTTTCTTTGTCACTGTGAAAGAAAGCAGAGTGTCTAACGGTATATTATAGAATCTGTTAACCCGAGGAAGATGTTATTGAATTGATTGGATTGGTGTCCCACATACTTTACCCTAGTACTTAACCTATTTGCAAAAGGTTAGTGTCTTCTTTCTTTATACCTCAGTGAAGGAGATTTGCACAGAGATTAGTTTCAGAATTCTATAGCCCTGGCTTCCTATTCCTGACTTTTGCCTTCACCCAGCCACCCATCTTCTTCTGACATACTAGACTGATATAGACATTAATCCCTTGAGATCTACTGTGTCACTTCACACTGCAACATTTGCTTGTTAGATTACCAGTTACCACTGACCTTTTCTTTTGGGGAAAAGTGAGTAGCCTGAAAGAAGAGGAATCATCCCGAATGGTTACCCGTTAGACTAGGTCATTACTTCTGCATTCTACTCACCTCAAGCTTCCTTTTCCTTTCTTTCTTTCTTTCTTCCTTTCTTTTATTTATTTATTTATTTATTTTGAGACACAGTCTCACTTTGTCACCATCCTCAGTAGAGTGCCATTGCTTCACAGCTCACAGCAACCTCCAGCTCGTGGGCTTAGGCGATTCTCTTGTCTCAGCCTCCCCATAACTGGGACTACAGGCACCTGCCACAACGCCCAGCTATTTTTTTGTTGCAATTTGCCCGGAGCTGGGTTTGAACCCACCACCCTCGGTATACGGGGCCGGTGCCCTACTCACTGAGCCGCAAGCACCGCCAAGCTTCCTTTTTCTTTTTTTTTTTTTGTAGAGACAGAGTCTCACTTTATCACCCTGGGTAGAGTGCCGTGGCGTCACACTGCTCACAGCAACCTCCAGCTCTTGGGCTTAAGC
>CAUYON010153598.1:0-28137 GCA_963573935.1 Arctocebus calabarensis | reverse complement strand
TTAAAATATGACAATGGAACTTTAATAAGAATTTCATTAGAATTATATATTGCTTTTGGTAGTATGAACATTTTAACATTGTTGACTCTTCCTAACTATGAGCATGATATGTTTTTCCATTTGTTGTCATGTTCACCAATTTCTTTACTTAGAGTATCATAGTTCTTTTTATAGAGATCTTTCACATTCTTTGTCAGATAAACTCCCAAATATTTCATCTTTTTTGGCAATACTGTGAAAGGAATAGAGTCTTTGACTGTTTTTGGCATGTCTATTGTTGGTATGTATAAAGGCTACATATTTATGAGTGTTTATATAGCCTGAGACACTGCTGTATTCCTTGATCACTTCTAAAAGTTTTGTAGTAGAATCCATGGTGTTTTCCAGACATATAATCATATCACCTGCAAAGAGTGAAAGTTTAATCACTTCTCACCCTTTGTGGATACCTTTGATCGTCTTTTCTTCCCTAATTGCAATGACTAAAACTTCCATTATAATGTTAAAGAGCAATGGAGACAATGGGAATCCTTGCCTGGTTCCTGATTTAAGTGGAAATGACTTTAATTGAACTCCATTCAATATGATATTGGCTGTGGGTTGGCTGTAGATGGCATCTATTAGTTTAGGAAATGTCCCTTCTGTACCCATTTTCTTAAGTGTTCTGATAATGAAGGGATGCTGGATATTATCAAAAGCTTTTTCTCCATCAACTGAGAGAATCATATGGTCTTCATTTTTAAATTGTTTATGTGCTGAATTATATTTGTAGATTTAAGCATATTGAACCAGCCTTGAGACCCTGAGATGAAATCCACTTGGTCATGGTATATAATTTGTTTGATATGTTGCTGGATTTTGTTTGTTAGGAACTTGTTGAATATTTTTGCATTAATAGTCATTAGTGACATTGGACTATAATTTTCATTTCTTGTTGGGTCTTTTCCTAGTTTAGGGATCAAGTTGATGTTTGCTTCAAAGAATGTGTTGGGTACTATTCCTTCTTTTTCTATACTTTGGAAAAGGTTGAGTAATATAGTTACTACTTCTTCTTTAAAGGTTTGGTAGAATTCTTATGTGAAGTCATCTGCCCGTAGGCTTTACTTTTTAGGGAGATTTTGTATAGTTGATACTATTTCAGAAATTGATATAGGCCTGTTCAACATTTCCACTTCACTCTGTCTGTGTCTTGGAAGGTAGTGTACTTCCAAGTATTGGTCAATTTCATTCAGATTTTCATATTTATGAGAATAAATTTTCTTATAATATTCATTAAGGATGTTTTTGAATTTCCGAGGAGTCTGTTGTTATTTCATCTTTAAAATTTCTGATTGATGAAATTAGAGATTTTACTCTTTTGTTTTCCAGGTTTGGTAGCTAAAGGTTTGTCTGTTTTATTGACCTTTTCAAAAAACCAACTTTTTGACTTATTGATCTGTTGTATTATTCTTTTCTTTTCAGTTTCATTTAATTCTGCTCTAATTTTGGGTATTTATTTTCTTATGCTGGGTTCGGCATTGGAATATTCTTCCTTTTCCAGTTGCTTGAGAAGTCCCATGGAACATACTCCAAAATCAATCACATCTTCCCTTAATAACTTAATAAGTTGTTAACTTGCTCTCCTTCAATTCTCTTGAGGAAGGCTTGCAGTGCCATAAAATTCCCTCTTAGGACTTCCTTTGCGTTATCCCAGAGTTTCTGATAATTCATGTCTTCATTGTCATTTTATTCCAAAAATTTGGTAATTTCTTTCTCAATCTTGCCTGTGATTCATCTGTCCTTCAACATTAGGTTATTTAGCTTCCATGTTTTTGTATGAATATGAAGATTTCTGTTGTTATTAAGTTCAACTTTTATTCCATTATGGTCTGAGAAGATGCATGTAATAATTTATATTCTTTTAAATTTGCTGAGGTTAGACTTGCAACCTTAGATGTGATCAATTTTAGAGTGTGTTCCTTGGGCTGATGAGAATAATATGCATTCAGTTTTTTTTTGAAGAAATATTCTGTAGATGTCTGTGAAATCCAAATGTTGGATGCTTACATTTAAATCTAAAATTTCTTTGCTTAGCTTATTTTGGGAGGATCTATCCAACACTGGTAAAGGAGTGTGAAAATCTCTGACCACTATGGAGCTTGAGGAAATCACATTGCTCATATCTGTTAGAGTTTCTCTTATAAATTGAGGTGCATTCAGGTTGGGTATTACCTTATTACCAAAGGTAATTGAGTATTACCTTTAACAAATATGAAGCGTCCATCCTTATCCTTCCTTACTTTGATTGGTTTAAAGCCTATTGTATCTGCAAATAAGATTGCAACACCTGACTTTTTCTGATTACATTTCCCTAGAATATGGATGACCATCCCTTCACCTTGAGTCTGTATTTATCTTTTAAGGTAAGATGAGATTCTTATATTCAGCAGATATATGGTCTGAGTTTTTGTATCCAGTCACCCAACCCGTCCATTTTTAGAGGACAATTTAAACCATTCACATTAATTGAGAGTATTGATAAGCCTTTTGAAAGTCCAATGGATATTTTTAATCCTATTGCCACTGTGGGAGTTCAAATTTGATCAAAAGTTTCTGAGTGAGGTTACTTTTGTGTTGGAGGATTTCACTGGTCATTATGGATTATAGGTCTGAGAATATCCTGGAGAGCTGGTTTAGTTATGGCAAATTTCTTCAACATGTGGATATCATTAAAGTATTTAATTTCTCCATCATAAATGAAACTCCGTTTTGCTGGGTACAGGATCTTGGGTGGAAAGTTATCTTGTTTTAGGAGATTAAAAGTCAATGGCCATACTCTTCTAGCTTGGAAGTTTTGAGCAGAGAAATGTGCACTTGATTCTAATATTCTTCCCCTTGTAAGTTGTAGTTTTCTTATGTCTGGCTGCTTTCAGAATTTTCTCCTTCATATTATATTTAGTGAAGTTAATTATGATGTGCCTGGGAGAAGTCTTCTTCAGGTTGAGTCATGCTGGTGTTCTGAAACTGTATGCTATCTGAATTTCAGACTCTCGTGTCATGTCTGGATAGTTCTCTTTCATAATCTCAAGAAGAAGATACTCTGTGCCTTGTGAAGCCACTTTGTCACTTTCAGGGATCCCTATGAGGCAAACAATCATTTTCTTCAAATTATACCAGAGTTCTCTGAGAGAATGATCTGTTTTTGCCCTCCATGTCTCTTCCTCTTTGAATGTTTGAGAATGTTCTAAAGCTTTGTCTTCAATGTCAGAAATTCTTTCTTCTGCTTGGTCCATTCTGTTACTGTATGATGCTGCTGTATTTCTCAGATCTTTGAGGGATGCACCACATTCTTGTCTCAATGTGTCAAAATCTTTGGTGATTTTGTCTTTGAATTCGTTGAATTCTTGAGACATCCTTTGGATTACTGCTTGAAATTCTAATTTCATCTTTTTCTCCAATCTGTTGATCTTATTTGCTATCCAGATTGTGAATTATGACATTTCCGTCATTTGTTTATGCATGGGATCTCGTGCTATGTTTGCCTTCTCATTCCTTGGTTGAGTTTATCTGCTTTGATTGTTCATGTTGCCTGCGTTTTTTCATTGATTCCGCCTCATGATTATTTTTCTCCGTTGCCTCCGTCCATCCTCAGAGTTGTGGAGGTGTCACTCCAAGATTAGAACTTGGTGGGATCAATTTATTGTTACTGGATCTTTGTAGGCATTCACCCTATGTAGCTCCTGTGGGAGTGCCCCAGCCAGGCAGTTCTGGCTCTGTGGTCAGCTATGGAGCATGGCTCACATGAATCCAGCAGCAGGGCTGGGGATGGTGCACACGGTTCTTGCAGTGCCTGGTACCCAGTGACTTTGGTAAAGAGAGCTCGTGGCTCCAGCAGTCTCTGGCTGAGCATAGGACTCCTCACAGAGGCAGGGAGGACATCAGAGGGTGGGCACTGGTCACCTGGTTTCCAGAGTCCCTGGGCAAGACAGATGGAACTGGTGCGGGGGCAGGGAGCACCCCAGAGTGAGGACATGGGTTGCGTAGCTCCCAGAGTCCCTAGCCGGGGTGGAAGGATGGTCTGGAGGAGGTTTGAGGTGGTCCCTGGAGTCTCTTTCTTGGAAGGGCACTTGATCCAGCAGATAGTAAGGGGGGGGCGCTGCTCAAGAACCTCCTCCCATAGTCTCAGAAGGGTTTAGGCTTCTGGTTCATCAGGTAAGGGTGGAAGGGTGTACTGGGATTTCAGAATGGCAGGGAAAACTTTAGTTCAATTTTTATCACTAGGAAGAGAGTGTTCAAAGTCACAGCCATGTCCTTCTGAGGATGTAATCCCCTCTTCCCACAACACTCTCTTTTGGGGTGAGACAAGAGGTCCACAGTTCACCACTTGTCTATAGAAAACCCACAGAAGCAAACAAAGAGGAAAAAGAATGGAATCAAAAACAAACAAACAAATAAACAAAAAACAACTTTCTTGGGGTAGAGGACAGACACTTTTCCTTTCAGGTGAATTTTGTACCTGAAGATTGCTTTCTCAGAGTCACAGCATGCCTCCACAGAGGTGACCTGCAGTTATCAGTTCTCTCTTGGATGGGCTCCCAGGCTTCAGCTTAATTGGGCATTTTGTGGATGTTCTCCTTTCCTTTGGACAGGAGACTATTTCGCAAGCTTTCTCCAGTCAGCCATGTTGCCCCTCCCCCCCAAATCCAACTTTTTGATTTATTGGTCTATTGTATCATTCTTTTATTTTCAACTTAATTTCATTCTGCTCTAATTCCGTGTATTTCTTTTTTTCTGCTGGGTTTGGGGTTGGAATGTCCTTCCTTTTCCAGTTGCTTGAGCTGTTCCATTAAGTTGTTTATTTCCTCTCTTTCTGATCTCTAGAGGAAGGCACCCAATTCTATAAATTTCCCTCTTAGGACTGTGTTTGCAATTTCCCAGAATTTCTGGTAGTTCATATCTTCATTATCGTTTTGCTCCAAAAATTTGGTAAATTCTTTCTTAATCTCATCTATGCCCCAGCTATCATTTAGCACAATATTATTTTTTTTCCATGTCTTTGTGTGAGTTTTCAGATTCCTGTTGTTACTGAGTACAACTTGTATTCCATGATCACCTGAGAAGATAGAATAATTTTTATTTTCTTTAACTTGCTGATGTTAGCCTTGTGACCTAATGTGTGATCAATTTTGGAGGATGTTCCATGTGCTGATGAGTACAATGTGTATTCAGTTTTGTTAGAATGACATGATCTGTACATGTCTGTTAAATCCAATTGTTGAATGTTTAAGTTTATGTCTAAAATACCTTTTGTTTAGTTTCTTATTGGAAGATCTATCCAACACAGCCAAAGAGTGTGGCAAAATCCCTGGCAATTCTAGTGCTGGAGAAAATCAAGTTACTCATGTCAGTTATAGTATCTCTTAGAAATTGAGGAACATTCTGGTTAGGCACATAAATATTATTGAAATATCATCATGTTGAGAGTTACCCTCACCAAATATGAAGTGACCATCCTTATCTTTCCTCACTTTTGTTGTTTTCAAGCCCACTGAATCTGCAAATAAAATTACAACACCTGCTTTTTTATGATTGCCTTGTGCCTGAATTATAGACGACCTTCCCTTCACCCTGAGTCTATATTTATCTTTTAAGGTAAGATGAGATCCTTGTATGCAGCATATATCTGGCCTAAGTTTTTCTATCCAGTCAGACAACCTGTGCCTCTTTATAGGGTAATTTAAGCCATTCACATTAATTGAGAGTACTTATAAGCCTGGTATTGTTTTGGATGTCAAATGATCAAAAGTCCAATGGAAATTTTTAATCTTTCCCCACTGTGGAAGTTAGGTTTTGATAAAAATTTCTAGATGAATTTAATTTGGTGGTAAAACATTGTGGTGGTCATTGTGGAGGATGAGTCTGAGAATATCCTGGAGAGCTGGGTTAGTTGTGATAAATTTCTTCCACATGTGAATATCATCAATTTATTTAATTTCTCCATCATAAAAGAAACTCACTTTAGCTGGATACAGGATCCTGGGATAATTTTTTTTTTTTTTTTTTTAAGATTGAAGTTAGATTACCATCCACTTCTAGTTTGAAAAGGTTCAGCAGCAAGATCTACAATTTTAATATTTGTCCTCTTGTAGGTTATGGTTTTCTTACTTCAGGCTGCTTGCAGTATTTTCTTCTTCATATTAACTTTGGTGTAGTTAATTATAATATGTCTGGAAGATGCTTTATTTGGATTGAGCAGTGCTGGGTTTATGAAACTGTCTGTCTGAATTTCATCATCTCTTGTAATGTTTGGGAAGATCTCCTCAATTGTCTCTTGGAGAACAGCATCTGTACCTTTTTAAGCAACCTCATCACCTTCATGGAATCTTATAAAGAGAATGTTAATTTTATTGGAATTATCCGAAAGCTCTCTGAGAGAATGACCTGTTCTTGCTCTCCACTTCCCTTCCTTTTGTGCATTTGGGAGTGTTAAATAGCTTTGTCTTCAATGTCAGAAATACTTTTTTTTCTGCCTGCTCTATTCTGTTACTGAGAGATTCAACCAAATTTCTCATATCTTGGAAGGCTGAAAATTCTTTTTCAATGTGCCAAAATCTTTGATGATTTTGTCTTTGAATTCACTGAATTCTTGAGACAACTTTGGAATTATTCCTAGAATTGTAATTCCAAATTTACTTCCATTCTGTTAATCTTATTTGCCATCCGAATTCTAATTTCAATTTCTGATATCTCAGCCATCTGTTTATGAATGGGATCCTCTGATGTGGCTGGCTTTTCATTCCTTGGGAGTAGAATATGAATACAGATGAGTAGATCTGTTCTGAGTATTCATGTTGCCCTTGTTTTTCCACTGATTCCATCCCACGATTGATTTTCATCGTTTGGTTAGATGAGAAGATAAGGTCAAATTGGATTGGGGATTTCTGTGTTTGTGGTTGAACAGACCTTTACCAAAGAGATGGGACAGGAAAAGCTGCAGCTTTTCCTCTATAGTTTGGCAAGTGACCCATACATTACTACACCCTGTGACCATGGAGAACTGCTTAGTGTGATGGGGCTATTTGGCTCTGTCTTATATTCAGCTGATCTATGTCCAATGCTAGTCAATCAGTGACTCTAGGTTGAAGTTTCAGCTGTGGAGAAATATAAGCTACTGAGTCATCCCACCTCCAACAGGCAACAACTGAATAGGAAAATCAAACCTTCCCACTAGAACAAAACCAGTGTACCACCTTGGAGGGTTCTCAGTTTATTTGTCCTTTTCAAGAGTTTCAAACAAATTGTCCAAATCAGCACCCACTCTCTGGAGTGGAGAGTTCCAAATGTCTCTAGCATCTAGAAAGAAAGAATCTACAGATTCCTCAAGTGTAGCTCGCTCCAGTGCTCTGAAGAGTCAGAAAGGCCCAACCAGTAGAAAGTTTGGAACAAGGGGGATGATGCCTCTTTCCCCACCTTGTTCCCCCTTCACCACCACACCCTGGTATCCCCAGTCTCTGGTAACTCCAATGCCCGTCTTTGTTAACTCAGTCTCTGTGGCCCATTTCAGTTTAATAAGAAAATGTGCCAGGGCTTTGTGCTTGACAAAGTCAAAGTAAAGTCAATGCCTGCTCCTTTTTGCTACCACCCACTGCTACCAGCCAGCAGGGAGAGCTGAATCTTACCTGTTTCAGATACTCAATGAAAACTGGGGAGTATTCCAGCTGAGCTCAATCTAATCCTGAGGATATCTGGACAGCAAATATATTTCTCCCTCAGCCACTGCACTTTTGCCACTGCTGTTCTGTAGCTCTGGTATCACCATAGGCCAAGGTCTGGTTACCTCTGGCAGACGACAGAGGTGGATATGTGACTCTCCAAAGGTAGACCCCAGCAGGATTACTCTATTAATGCTGATGTTGGGTGGGATGTGACATCAATTATGTTCACACACCTCAGCAGTTCCTGAGTCTCCACCCATCACACGGAGACCCAAACCTCCACTCACTGATGAGATACACTTTCTCAGAAGCAAGATAGACACCTTCCCCTCTGTTTGTTTCTGCACCATTACTGGATTCACAGATATAGTGTAGCAGCACTGCCACCATCTATGCAATGTTCGGGCCTAGCCAAGAAGTGTGGACATTCTGGTTTCTGCAGGGCTTGGACTTCTAGACCAGTAGGCAAGAGGGGAAGTGTACACTGGAAGTTCAATGTGGTAGGGAAAGAATTTATTCAAACTTCCTGGCAGACAAGGGAATTCCTAGGCTCACAGCAGGTACTCATTTGAGAAGGAGTGCCAGCTTCCAGCAAGTCGCTGTGGTGGGGGGAGAGAAGAGAACCTCAGGTCACTGTTCACTAGTAGAGATCTCACAGGAAGAAAGCAGCTCTCATGGGGGAAGGAATGGACACATGTCCTCTTTGGGATGAGTTCTGTACCTAAAATTTGTTTCCTTGGAGTTGCAGCTTACCTCAACAGAGAAGACATGCGATTATTTATCTCTTCTTTCAACTGGGTTCCAAACTTTCAGTTTTGTTGTATTCTTTCTGGCTGTTACCTCTCCCTCTGTACTGGAGCTTCTGTTGAACGCTGGATCCAGTCAGACATCGTCCCCCATTCCCCGCACCCCATTCTTATTGAATGTAAAAATTGGAATTACGGAAAATAGCCAACCTGAATAGTTAGCAAAACACAAGACATTTTGAAACAAAATGAACAAATAAACAAACAAAAAGGCTGTTGTTCTGGGAGAGCTGAGCTAAACATCTATCCCTTCTGCCATCATGTTCCACCACCCAATCTACAGATCTAATGCAATCCTTATTACAGTATCTCTGACATACCTAAAAAATCTGGAAAATTTTGTACTTCATTATAAAGGGAAACAGAAAAATCTTGAACAGCCAAATCATTAATGAGAGAAAAAAAAATCAGGAGGTATCACACTACCATATCTCATACTATACTATAAATGAATAGTGATCAAAATACCATGTAACTGGCACAAAAAATAGAGAGGTAGATGTGTGGAACAGAATTGAAAACCCAGAGATGAATCTAGACACTTATCGTCATTTGATTTTAATAAGCTTATACAAATTGAGGGAAAGATTCCCTATTTAACACATGGTGCTGGGTGAGTTGCCTGAGGACCTGCAGAAGACTGAAACTGGACTCACACCTTTCTCCTCTAACAAAATAGACTAATGTTTTAAAGGACTTGAACTTAAGACATGAACCTATAAATATTCTTGGAGAGAGTGCAGGGGAACACTTGAAAAAATTGGCCTGGTAGAATAATTTATATGGAGGACCTCATATAAACATCAAAATAAATTACTGGTATCTGATCAAACTAAAAAGCTTTGGTACTGCCAAGAACACAGTAAGTAAAGTAAGTAGATAGCACTCAGAATAGGAGAGTATTTTTTGTAGGTTATATTTCTGACAAAGCTCTAATAACCAGAATTCTCAGAGAATTCAAACTTAGTAATAAGAAAAGAACAAGTGATCCCATTTCAGTGTGGGCAAGAGACATGAATAGAAACTTCTCTGATGAAGACAGGTGCACGGTCTACAGACACATAAAAAAAAAAAGCTCCTCATCTTTATTCATCAGAGAATTACAAACTAAAACCAATTTGAGATATCATCTAATCCGAATAAGAGTAGCCCACATCACAAAAATCTACACAGTTTCACAAAAAACTACAGATGTTGGCTTGGATGTGGAGAAAAGGAAACACTCCTGCACTGCTGGTGGGAATGCAAGCTAGTACACTGCACTTAATTGTACATCTGCTATTTCATACTGCAATTGCTCTATTAGGTGTCTATCCAAAAGACCACTAATCAGTTGGCAACAAAGATATATGCATCAGATTGTTCATTTCAGCTCAATTAATAATTTCCAAGTCTTGGAAGAAGCCCAAATGCCCATTGACCCATGAATGGATCAATAAATTGTGGTATATGTATACCATCAACTACTATGTAGCATTAAAAAAAAAAGAATACTTTACCTCTTTTATGTTTACATTCATGTAACTGGAAAATATTCTTCTTAGTAACTTACCTCAGCAATGGCAAAAAGAAAAATCTAATGTTCTCAGTAATCCTATGAAACCAATTTATATTCACTCACACTTTCATGTGAAAGATGAATCACAACTATACCCCAGGACAAAGGAGGGAAGGTGAGCAGTATGTGAAGGGAAGGGTGTGGTTGGAAAGAGGGAGGCATAATGGTGGGACCTCACCTATGAAGCATATTGCAAGGGTAAAAGTTAAATCTATCAAGTATTAAATCCGATTATCTTAACACAGTGATTAAGTAAATGAGGTGAAAGCTATGTTAATTAGCAAGATGTAAGCACTCCATTTTGTAGAAATAATCAAAACATTGAATCCCACAAAGACATAAAGGTATTCACAATCTATGTATATATGACTTAATTTAAAAAAAAAGCATAAAGAATGGACAGAGAAAGCGAATGAGAGAGAGAGAAATGGAGGAAGGAAGGATGAAGTGAGGTAGGGGTGAAGGGAGGGAGAACAAAGAGAAACAAAGAAAGAGAAAATGACCACACATGTTGGCTCACACCTATAATCCTAGCCCTCTGGCAGGCTAAGATGAGTGTAGTTCTTGAAGAAGGAGATACTGAGGACAAACAGAGCAAGACTCAGACCGTGTCTTTAATAAAAAGTGTAAAATTATCTATGCATTGTGACAGGCACCTGTAATTTTAGTCACATGAGAGTATCAGGCAGGAGGATTGCCTGAATCCTGGAGTCTGAGGTTGCTATGATCTAGGCTAAGGCCACAATAGACTAGCCCGGGCCACATATGGAAACCGTATCTGAAACATACCCATACAAACACCCATGAACAAAAAACTGGCAAACCAATAAACAAAGATTTTCATCATCTAAAAAGACTAGAATTACCTCGAAAGTTCAAGTAAAGTGGACATGATTAAGACCTGTGAAGCTATGACCAAATTGAGTCTGTAGCTAGGCATAGTTAATTTGTAAGCTTCTGTAAAGTGGATACTTTGGGTTACGTGTCAAACAGGTCCTTGAAAATAGCATTTCACCAGGTGTGCTGGTTGCTCAGTGGGTACGGTGCAAGCCCCTTACAATGAGGACAGTGAGTTCCAACCCAGTCCAGGCCAAACTGAAAAAAAAATACTCAGATGTTATGGTGGGCATCTGTAGTCCCAGCTACTCTAGAAGCTGAGGCAAAATAATTGCTTAAGCACAGGAGTTGGAGGTTGCTGTGATCTGGGATGGCAAGGCACTCTACTGAGGGAAACAAAGTGAAACTTTATCTCAGTGAAAAAAGAAATAGCCTCCTTCTTATGTGACTCCAACAAGTTTTGTCAGGTGTGATGCAGCTTGATTCAGACTGCTGTACAAAATCTCAACTGTTGTGTCAGCCTTATGAAGGGAATCTCCATCATCAGTAGAATCAATAAGGAACAAATGGGAGATCACTACTCTGTACACGGAGAGCTAAGAAGTGTTCTGGTTACAAAATCTTGACAGACAACAACTAAAGTGAGCAGAAAAGGCCACTTACTACCTTTGGCCAGAAGCCTAGATCAAAGGACATTACAGGATGTAGTCACTACATGGTCACCATGCCTGACATCACAATGGGTGATGCCTCATTTTGATGCCCAATGGGTTACCATGTTTATGCTTAACCTTATTCCTGTTAAGCATAAGTAGTGGCCCTCTGGGTTTGTTGCCGGGCTCAAACTGTTACAAAAGTGTGGGGTTCTTTTCTCCACACTCAATTCTACCTTCCTAAAATTTCTTTGTATCTCTGTGCAAGGGATTCAACAACCCTTTCCTTCATTTGTAAGCAAATAGAAGAGTGTGTTTTATACCTAGAGATGCCCTGGGATGTTGGAGACCAATAACTGAAACGCATAGATCAGACAGTGATTTCACAGACCAGACAGGTACATCACACAATTCTCTGTTCTACTTTTCCTGAGATTTTACTTCTTTCTCTAAAATAGGCTTGTTTGGGAAGGTACATATCTCACTGAAAAACCTCTATCGAAACTTGGATGGGCAATGTGTCCAGTAGTGTACTCCATACCTGCTGTTATTTATGATGATCATGGGAAATAAAAGACTTTGTGGAAATCTCCTCATTCCTGACCTCTGTGTGACGTGTTTCCAAACTTTTGGGTTCTTGACCACATAGGAAGTAGAAGAATTATTTTAGGCCACACGTTCAATACACAATGACTAATGAAACCTAATGAGCAAAGAAAAAGGTGTGTGCATCATTGTGGTTATATCTGCCACCAAGGAAGTGCAAAACATTCCTTACATAATCCCTGTGTCACTGGGGCCAGAGGATTGAATAGTCCTCAAAGCCACTGGTAGGATCATTTATTAGGTATAGCTCAATGACCTTTGCCATGCATGAGTATAATATTTTGGTGGTCTAGGAGGCCAAGGTGAGCTGATACCCTGAGTTCAGGGGTTGGAGGTAAGGCTGAGCAACAGAAAGTTATCCTCATCCCAGATTACACACACGTTTTGTACTAAAACAGAAAAAGTTATGAAGGTTTTTGGCCCTTGCCTTTAGTTCCAGCTACTACAAAGACTGAGACAGGAGGATCCTTCAACCTAAGAGCTGGATGTTGCTGTGGGGTAGGAGGATGTCATGACATTGTAGCCTGGGCAACAGAGTGAAAGTATGTTTCATGAAAAAGAAAGGAAAGGAAGGAAGGAAGGAGAGAGAGAGAGAGAGAATGAGAATTAGAGACTGAGAGAAAGAAAGAGAGAGAGAGAGAGAGAGAGAGAGAGAGAGAGAGAGAGAGAGAGAGATAAAGAAAGAAAGAAAGAAAGAAAGAAAGAAAGAAAGAAAGAAAGAAAGAAAGAAAGAAAGAAAGAAAGAAAGAAAGAGAGAAAGAGAGAAAGAAAAGAAAGAAAGAAAGAAAATTTGCTAGGCACAGTTTCCAAAAGCCAATGTATAAGGACAAGTTAGTAGGCACATGGGCTATGGGACTACATAAAGGAGGAGCTTTATCATTGTCTCTGGAAGAGGTGAACAATGATTCAAGATAAACAGGTTTGGGATTGGTTCATTAGGATATTACCAGTTGATCAGATGTGTAGGGGTTGTCCAGAGACTACTCGTCACTGGATCAGACTGATTGGGGCAAGGTAACACTGGCTCTGAGTCAAGAAGCACAACAGAAGAGGTGTAGGGTATACTCTGGATATTTCAGTGTGCATAGGAAAAGCCTTGTTTGAATCAATAATTCACTGAGTGATGTGGCACACCTGTGGCTCCCGCTACTGAGGGTGGCCTGTTCAATCTCAGCTACAGCCAAACAGCAACAAAAGAATAGGTGGGTGTGTGACTGGAGCCTGTAGTCTCACCTACTTGGGAGGCTGAGGGAAGAGAATCACCTACGCCCAGGAGTTGGAGGTAGTTGTGAACTGTCTTACACCACAACACACTTCTGGGGGCAACAAAGTGAGACTCTGTCTCTACCAAAATGAGAAAAAAAAATAATAATAATGTGTGGGAAGTTTCCAGTGACTATAAGAATCCAGGATATCAGAGGGTCAGAGTTACATAAAATCCAAATGTTTGATTAATAGTGGTTGTAGTATAACCGTTTCCCAATGTAAAAATCATTTCTCTAGTTGATCTCTAATCTAGGGGATAAATTTAAACACTATAACCGTGATCAAAAGTAAAAATGAAAGGTAAATTCCCTACCAATGTTTTTTTTTCTATTTAAATATTGCAACAGGGTCTCATTTTGTTGCCCTCAGTAGAGCACCCTGATATCACAGTTCATAGCAATCTTCAAGTGTTGTCATCAAGTGAATCTATTCCCTCAGCTGGGACTCTGCAGGCCTCCATAAATCTAGCCATTTTTATTCTTCAGAGTTGAGAACCTCAGCCTTGTCTTTAATTCATAAACTCAGGCAATCCAACTTCAGGGATTCCCAAATGCCAAGATGACAGGCATGAAGCACCACCATTGGCTACCAACCATAGTTTTAAAAATATCCCAACTTCAAAATTTGGAGTGGTTGCTCACATCTGTAATCCTAACACTCTGGGAGGCAGAAGCAAGTTGTCCAAATAACTGGGCACTCTGGGGGAGCCCCTTGGCTCCCAGATGATAAGGAAGCTGAGGCAGTAGGAATTGTTGAGCCCAGGAGTTTGAAATTGTGTTTAGCTAGGATGAGGTCAAGGGACTCTACACAGTGGAAAGGAGACAGACTCAATCTAAACAAAAAAGAAAATGACAACTTTGGTAAGCTGGAACAATGTGCCTTCCGTGACAGTTCATGGTAACCTGTGTTTGAGCAGGGAGATAGTGTTGGCTGTCTCTCTAGGACTCTCATGACCTGGGTATTTCTTATGATGTGAGCCTTTTGAACACCTGAAGTTTTGGAAAGCATAGTCAAGTAGCTTCATTGAAATATGTATTTCACTGTTAGAAAGTATACAATTCTGGGTTTCTTAGTATAGTCACACAATTGTAGAGGTATCATCACAATCTAA
The DNA here is from genome assembly GCA_963573935.1 of Arctocebus calabarensis. NCBI lineage: Eukaryota > Metazoa > Chordata > Mammalia > Primates > Lorisidae > Arctocebus > Arctocebus calabarensis. The sequence continues at coordinate 13,606 of CAUYON010153598.1, read as the reverse complement.
TTTTAGAACTTTGTCTTCTCCCCACACATAAAGAACATCAATACCTACTAGCAGTCATTTTCATCTTCCCCACCAACCTCTTCCACCTGCCCCCTACTCCTAACAGACAATTGGCCTTTTCTTGGTGTTTTCTTCTGAGTTCAGTCATAATGATTTTAAAGTTTATTTCTATTGTAACATCAATGTGCACTTCATTCCTTTTAATAGTTGAAACATATTCCATTGGGTGAATATAGCATGTTATATGTATTCAATAATATTTAAATCCTATTATTGTCCTGAAGATATTCTCTTCTTATTTAAGATTTTTAAAAGGTTTTATTAACAAGGTATGTTGCCTCTGTCAAAAGCCTTTTTTTTTTTTTTTTGGTAATTGAGGCAACTGCGTGTTTTTATTATTGATTCTAATAATGTAGTGTGTTTTATTAGTTGATAATCCCACGTATAGTTAGACTGGAAATCCTGGTAATAAATCCCATTTGGGATACATGTATAAAACATTTTGTATGTGATTGGACTTTTCCTGCAACTATACAGTTTCTATCTTATAGATTGGATACTGCAATTCACCCTTTGCCCCAGAAAAATACATTCATACCATCATAGATCAAGGAAATGAAAGATGCTAAGTTCAAGTGATCCTCTTGAGTTTATGCTTCTTAGCAGCTAAGAGTACAACCCCAGTTCAACCAAACTGCAAGAACCTCTGATGAGGAAATTTTGCACTTATTTCTTGGAAAAGGGGGGTCTTACTATGTGTCTCAGTCTGTTCTGAAATGCTTTAGCATTCAGTGATCTTTCTGCCTTGGCCTCTGAAATTGTTGGTATTATAGGTGTGAGCTATGGTGCTCATCCATGCTTATGTTTTCATGAAAGTTTTTGTCTATTTTCCTCATAAATAACAACCTGTGGAATAAAAAGTAAAAACTCTATTCAGATATAATTTACACACTCCACAATTCACCCATTTCAAGTATATAGTTCAAGATTACACATTAAGGGCAGCACCTGTGGCTCAGTGGGACACTAGCCCCATATAGCAAGGGTTTTGAACCCGGCCCTACCCACAGTTTAACAAAAAATAGCCAATCATTGTGTATAGGCACCTTTAATTCAGTTAGTTGTGGGACTGAGGCAAGAGAATCACCTAAGCCCTGAAGTTAGAGGTTGTTGTGAGCTGTGATGCCACAGGCACTCTACTGAGGGTGATAAAGTGAGACAGTCTCCAAAAAGAAAAGAAAAAAGAATACAGATTCATGGAACACTTGTATAGTTTGTTTGTTACTAGAGATTTTTCCTTTTAGGTGTAAAGGAGAGAGATAGAAGAAAGAAATGAGTGAAGGAAAAAATGGAATGGAGAGTGCAAGGAAATGAGAGAGACACACTTGGAGGAAGGAAGAATAAGGTGAAGGTGGACCAAATGGAGGGAGAGATATAGGGAAACAAGGAAGATAAAATGACTAAAATTCATGGCTCACACCTATACTCCTAGCCTTCTGGCAGACTGACATGATTGGATTTCTTGAATGAGGTGGTGCTGAGTACAGACAGAGCAAGACTCAGACCCTGTCTCTACTAAAGAGAAATATTATCTAGGTACTGTGACATGCATCTGTATTCCTCGATACGTGGGAGTCTCAGGCAGGAAGATTGCCACAATGTTTGATGTTGCTATGATCTAGGCTGAGGCCATGAAAGACTAGCCTGGGCCACATAAGGAAATTATATCTCAATAATACCCATACACACACCCATGCACAGACAAACCAACAAAACAACCAACAACATTTTCATTATTCAAAAAGACCAAAATTAACTTGATGGTTCAAGCACAGTAAAAGCGCTTAAGACCTGTGAAGCTGTGACCAAATGGAGGCTTTATCTAGGCATGAAAAATTTGTAAGCTTCTCTCAAATGGATCTTTTGGGGTGGATATCAAACAGGTCCTTGAAATAGCATCCCACAGGCATTGCCTGTGGCTTAGTGGGTAGGAGACCAGCCCCATATTATGAGGGTGGTGAGTTGCAACCCAGTCCCAGCCAAACTTCAAGAATAAATAGCTGAGTATTGTGAAGGGCGCCTGTAGTTACAGCTACTTGGGAGGCTGAGGGAAAAGAATCTCCTAAGACCAGGAAGAGGAGCTTTCAGTGAGCTGTTATTCCAGAACACTCTAACAAATGTAACAAAGTGAAACTCTGTCTCAAGGGGAAAAAAAGTCACTTAAGTGACTCCATGGCTTATTGTCATCTGTGATGAAGCTTGATTCACACTGCTGTACAAAATCTTAACTGTTGTGTGAGCCTAGTGCCAGGAATCTCAACCATCAATAAAATCAATAACACACAAATGAGAGAGCACTTCTCTGTCTGTAGATGGAGGGCTAAGAAGTGTCCTGATTCAAATGCTTGATGGACACCAGAAGTGAGCAGAAAAGACCACTTAGTATCTTTGATCAAATCCTTAATCCCAAGACATTACAGGATGAAGTCATTACATGGTCACTGTGGATGACATCACAATGGGTGTTGCCCTGGGTTACCATCTTTAAGTTCAACCTTATTCCTGCTGAGTATGTGTAGTGGCTATTCAGGTTTTGCATTAAGTTCAAACTGCTTCCAAAGAGTGGGGTTCTTTTCTCCACACTCAATTCCTCCATCCCAAAGTTTGTATATTGGGCAAAAGGATTCAACAACCTTTGCTTTCCTTTTTGTGGCATGAATTTGTAAGTAATTGAAAGAGTATGGTTTATACCTAGTGCTTCCCTGGGATGATACAGAATACAAAGATTAGACAGATTAGTCTCTGTTCTACTTTTCATGACATTTTAGATCTTTTTCTAGAATAGGCTTGTTTTTGAGGGTAGGTGTCTCATTGAAGGTACTCTCTCAAAATCTGGTTGGGCAATGTGTCCACTAGTGTACTCGATGCCAGCAGTTAATGATGATCATGGGAAATATTTGCCTATTGGAAAGTTCCGACATTCCTGACTTCTGGGCCAGGTGAGTTCAAACTTTTGGCTTCAAGGCCAGATGGGAAGTAGAAGAATCATGTTGGGCCACAGGTTCAATACACAATCACTAATGAAACCTGATAAGCAGAAAAGAGATCTGTGCATAATTGTGGTGATGTCTGCCACAACAGATATGCAAAACAGTCCTGAAATAATCCATATGTGTCACTGAGGTCTGAGGACTGGGCAAACTTATAGATTCTTATAATATCATTTCTGAATTAGATTTCAATGACTTTTGCCATGCCTGACTAGAATACTGAGATCCTCTGAGATTCTGAGGTAGGCTGATATCCTGAGATCACCTGTTGCAGACAATACTGAGCAACAGAAGGACATCCTCAGCCTTGTTTATTTCCCACACAGTTTCTACTGAAATAGAAAAGATAGTCAAGAATTGTGGCTTTGCCTTTAATTGCACCTACTCCAGACAATATGTTCCAGCTCCATGCATGTCATTATGAAAGTGGTAAAGTCACCATCTATTTTAAGTCTGCATAATATTCTATGTTGTACGTATACCACAATTTATTAATCCATTCATGTGTCGATGGGTACTTGGGCTTCTTCTATGACTGAACAATTATGAATTGGGCTACAGTAAACTCTGTTGCAAATATCTTTATTATATCATGATTTTTGTTCCTCTGGATATATAAGTAATAGAGAAATTGAAGGAACAAAGGCAAGTCTATTTTTAGATCCCTAATTGATTTCCAAACATCTTTCCAAAGGGAACTCATTAGTTTGCAGTCCCACCCACAGTGCAGATGTGTTCCTTCTCTTCCACATCCATGCCAACCTTTATGGTTTTGAGATTCGTGATGTGGACTCATCTGACTGGAGTTAAATGATATTTCAAAGTGGTTTTGATTTGCATTTCTCTGAAGATTAATAATGAAGGTCATTTTTCCTTATGTCTATAGATCATGCACCTGTCTTCTTCTGAGAAGTTTCTCTTCAAGTACCTTGCCCAAACCGAGATGGGATCATTTGTTCTTTCCTTGCTAATACATTTGAATTCTCTGTGGATTATATTTATTTAACCTTTGTCGGAGACATAACCTGCACATATCTTCTCCCATTCTGATGGCTGTCTGCTTCCTTTACTTACTGTGTTCTTGCCTGTGAAGAAGCTTTTTAGTTTGATCAGATCCCAGTAATGTATTTTTGGCATTGCTTCAATTGACCAGGGAGTACTTCTCATATTATTCACCCAGGCCAATTTCTTCAAAAGTTTTCCCTGCATTTTCTTTTAGTATTTTTATAGTTTCATGTCTTAAGTTTAAATCTTTAATACAGTGATAGTCTATCTTATTTAATAGTGAAAGCATGGGTACAGTTTCCATCTTGTACAGATGACCACCCAGTTCCCTGAGCAAAAGATTCATTCTGCACTGAATGTTTTTAATTTGCTTAGGGAAGATCAAATGATGGTACATAGCTAGGTCCATCTCTTGGTTCTATATTCTGTTTCCATACATATGCCACTCTGTTTTTGTGTCAGTACCATGTTGTTTTCATCACTATCTATTTATAGTATAGTCTGAGATCTGGTAGTGTTATTCCTCCTGATTTGTTTTTATTTCTTAATAATGTCTTGGCTATTAGAGTTTTTTCTGATTCCATATAAAATGAAGTTTTTTTTTTTCCTGAGGTTTTTAAAGTATGACAGTGTTGCTTTATTAGAGATTTCATCAAAATTGTACATTGCTTTCAGCAACATGCACATTTTACCAATGTTGCTTCTTCCCAGTCATGAGCATGGTGTTTTTCCATTTATTAATGTCTTCAGCTATTTCTTTTCTAGTTTCATAGTTTTCTTTATAGATATCTTTAATATCCTTTGTTAGGTAAACTCCCAAATATTTAATCTTCTTTGACACTATTGTGAAAGGAATAGTGTCCTTGACTCTTTTTTCAGCTTGACTATTGCTGGTGTATATAAAGGCTACAGATTTGTGAGTATTGATTTTCTAACCTGAGACACTGCTGTATTGCTTGATCACTTCTAGGAGTTTTTTAGTTGAATCCCTGGGGTTTTCCAGATATATAATCATATCATCTGTGAAGAGTGCAAATTTTATCTCCTCCGACCCTATATATGTACCCTTGATTGCTTTTTCTTGCCTGATTGCAATGGCTACGACTTCCATTACAATGTTAAAAAGCAGTGGTGACAATGGGCAACCTTGCTTTGTTTCTTTCTTTCTTTCTTTTTTTTTTTTTTTTTCAGTTTCTGGCTGGGACCAGGTTTGAAACCACCATCTCCAGTATAAGGGGCTGGCGCCTTACTCACTGAGCCACAGGTGCTGCCCCCTTGCCTTGTTTCTGATCTGGGTGGAAATGATTTCAATATAACTCCATTCTATACACTATTGACAGTGGATTTGCTATGGTTGGCCTCTGTCAGTTTAAGAAATGTCCATTCTGTACCTATTTATTTGCTTAGTTTCTTTTGTTGTTGTTGTTATTGTAGAGACAGAGTCTCATTTTATCATCCTTGATAGAGTGCTGTGGCATCACACTGCTCACAGCAACCTCCAACTCCTGGGTTTTGGTGATTCTCTTGCCTCAGCCTCCCAAGCAGCTGGGACTAAAGACACGTGTCACAACACACGGCAATTTCTTTGTTGTTGTTTTTGTAATTTGGCCAGATCCATGTTTGACCCCACCACTCTTGGTATATGGGGCCAGCACCCTAACCACTGTGACACAGGCTACACCCTTTGCTTAGTTTCTTATTGGAGAATCTATCCAACGTTGTCAAAGGGGTTTTAAAATCTCCAACTGTTATGGTGCTGGAGGAAATCAAGTTGCTCATGTCTGTTAGAGTCTCTATTATAAATTGTGGTGCATTCTGGTCGGGATCATAAATGTTAATAATTGAATTCTCATTATGTTGAGTGTTACCCTTGCCAAATATGAAGTGCCCATTCTTACCTTTCCTTATTTTTGTTGGTTTAAATCCTATTGTATCTGTGAATAAAATTGGAACATCTGCTTTTCCTTGATTCCCATTTGCCTGAATCATAAATGAGCAGCCCTTCATGCTGAGTCTATATTTATCTTTTAAGGAAAGATGATATTCTTGTACAGAGCAGATATCTGGCCTGGGTTTTTGTATCCAGTCAGGCAACCTGTGGCCATTTGTAGGACATTTTAAACTAATCATATTACTTGGGAGTATTGAAAAGTCTGCTAGTATTTTGGGTTTCAATTTTTTTTTTTTTAATATTCAGTGGACATTTTTAATCCTTTCACCACTGTAGATGTTGGAATTTGATCAAAAGTTTTTTAGTTAGTTTACTTTGGTGGTAGAGGATTGTGCTGGTCATTATGGAGGGTAGGTCTGAGAATATCCTGGAAATTTGTTTTAATTATGGCAAATTTCTTCAACATGTGAATATCTTGGAACAATTTAATTTCTCCATCATAAATGAAACTCAGTTCAGCTGGATACAGTTTCCTGGTTAAAAGTTACTTTTCTTAGGAGGTTAAAGTTCAATGACCACCCTCTTCTACAGTGACAATTTTCAGCAGAGTGATCCACAGTCATTCTAATATTCTTCCCTTTGTATGTTATGGTTTTCCTACATCTGGTTGCTTCCCAAATTTTCTGTTTAATTTTAACTTTGTTGAGGTTAATTATAATGAGTCTGGGAGATCCTTTATTTGAGTTGAGTGGTGCTGGGGTGCTGCAACTGTTTGCTGTCTGGATTTTTGAATGTCTTGCCATGGTTGGGAAGTTATCCTGAATGATCTCTTAAAGTAGAGTACCTCAGCCTTTCAAAGAATTCTCATTGCCTTCAGGAATTCCCATAAGGTGAATATTAGTTTTCTTCAAATTTTCCCTGAGCTCACTGAGAAAATGATCCATTTTTGCTCTCCTCTTTTTTTGAGCATTTGGGAGAGTTCAGAAGCTTTATCTTCAATGTCAGAGATCCTTTCTTGTGCATGTTCCATTGTGTTACTGAGGGATTCTACTGTATTTGTCAGACATTTGAGGGCTGCAAGTTCTTGCCTCAATGTGTCAAAATCTTTGGGTTTTTTGTTGTTGAATTCATTGAATTCTTGGGAAAACTTTTGAAATGTTCCTTGAATTTCTAATTCCACATTTACCTCCATCTATAAATCTTTTTTTAATTTACTTTTTATTAAATCATAGCTGTGTACAATAATGTAATAATGGGGTACAATGTGCTGATTCTATATAGTCTGAAATATTTTCACCAAACTGGTTAACTTAGGCTTCATGGCATTTTCTTAGTTATTGTGTTCAAACCCTTATACTCTACATTTAGTAAACTTCAACTGCACCCTTCTAAGATGCACCCTATGTGTGGACCCACCCAATACCCTCCCACACATTTTCTCCCCCTCACTTCCCATCCCTTACCCCCTTCCCCATATTCTTGTGTTGAGATTGGGTTATAGCTTGTATGAAAGCTATAACTTAGTTTCATATTAGGGCTGAATACATTGGGTACTTTTGTTCCATTCTTGGGATATCTGGCTAAGAAGAATACATTCCAGCTCCATCCATGTAAACATGAAAGAGATATAACCTCCATCTTTCTTTATGGCTGCATAATATTCCTTGGTGTACAAATAAAACAATTTATTAATCCATCTGTAAATCTTATTTGCAATCCAAATTCTGATTTTGATTTCTGACATCTCAGACATTTGTTTATGAATGGGATCTTCTGGCATGTCCGCCATGTGTTCCTTGGGGTAGTTGACCTACTCTGATGATTCATGTTGCTGGAGTTTTCCATTGATTCTGCCCCAGGATTATATTTCACCATTTGGCTAGATGAGCAGATAAAGTGAAATTGAGTTGTGGGCTCATGGAGTAGTGATTAACCATCCCTTTGACTGAGAGCTGGGACTGGTTACTGCAGCTTTTCCTCTACAGCTTTATGAAGGCTCCATGTTGTACTATGACCTGAGACACTGGGGACCTGCTTGGTGTGGTGGGGCTAAGTTGCTCTGTCTTGTTTTCATCGGGTATCTGTCCAATCCTAGTGAATCAGTAACTCTTGCTTGAAGTATCAGCTATACAGAAATACCAGCCAACTAAGACACCTCACCCACCATGGACAACAACTTGAAAAGGAAAATCAAACATTCCCACCACAACACAACTGGGATACAACTGAGGATAGTCCTCAGTTGATTGGCTCAGGTCAAGTGTTACAAATCAATTGTCACAATCATCACACAGTCTCAATTTGGAGAATTCAAAATGTAACAGCAGATAGAAGGCATCTTCTCACAGGAGTAAGTATTTTCTGGTGCTCTGTGAAGTTAGAATGCATCACACAGCAAATGAATTATCCCGGGAAGGATAATGCCTCCTTCTCCACCTTGCACCTCTGTCACACCCAGTCATTGGTAATTCTGCAGGGCTGTGACCCAGTTCCATCAATGGTTAGATGCTCCAGGGTTTTGCGACTGCCTGAGTCACAGGGAGATCTATGTCTCCTTGACCAGGCTTTTGCACTCTGCCATCAGCTGGTAGGGGGAACTTAACCCTGACAACCTTGGGTGCTTAATGGAAGCTGAGGAATATCACTTAGTTCCAGAACCACCCCAGATTGATGTTGCTGCCACTTATATTCTTGCAGAATTGGTGTTTCTGTCCCAGCAATATTCTCATGGGCTCTCTTTGCCAAAGTCACCAGTGCCAGGCAGTCTCAGAACCAAATGCACCTTCCCCAGCCTTCCTGCTGGTTCTGTGAGTACCACGCTCCACTCTGGAGTTGCTCCCACAGCCAAACCCCCCTAGCCTCAGAGGAGCTACACAAGGTCACTTCCTATAAATATCCAGCAATAATAGATTGAAACCAATGGGGTCTAATCTTGGAGAGACACCTCTTCAACCCTGAAGATGGCCAAAGACAACAGTGAAAGACAATCAAGAGGCAGAATCAATGGAAAAACTCTGGAAATATGAATAAATCAGACTAGATCAACTCCACTAAGGAATGAAAAGGCAGACACAGCCTAAGATCCCATGCATAAACAAATGGCTGAGATGTCAGAAGTCAAATTTTGAATCTGGATAGCAAATAAGATCAACAGAATGGAGTTAAAGATGGAACTTAGGATTTCAAGCAGTAATCCAAAAGATGTCTCAAGAATTCAACCAATTCAAAGACAAAATGACCAAAGACTTTGACATATTGAGACAAGAAGTTGCAGCCCTCAAAGATCTGAGAAATACAGTGGAATCCCTCAGTAACAGAATGGAGCAAGCAGAAGAAAGTATTTCTTACATTGATGAAAGAGCTTTCAAATGCTCCCAGAAGCTCAAAGAGGAAGAGAAATGGAAGGCAAACACAGATCCTTCTCTCAGAGAGCATTGAGATGACTCAAAGAAAACCAATATTCACCATATAGGGATACCTTAAAGTGATGAACTGGCTTCACAAGACACAGAATCCCTTCTTTTTGAGATTATTAAAGAGAACTTTCCAGACATGCCAAGAGACTCGGAAATTCAGATAGCAGACATTTTCAGAACCCCAGCACAACTCAACATGAATAAGACATCCCCCAGGCATATCAGAGTTAACTTCACTAAAGTTAATATGAAGGAGAAGATTCTGAAAGCAGCCAGATGCAAGAAAATCATAACTTACAAGAGGAAGAACATTAGAATAACTGCAGATTTCTCTGTTCAAACCTTTCAAGCTAGAAAAAGATTGTCATCAACTTTTAATCTCCTAAAACAAAATAACTTTCAACCCAGGATCCTATATCCATCCAAACTGAGTTTCATACATGATGGAGAAATTAAATACTCCAATGTCATCCACATGTTGTAGAAATTTGCCACAACTAAACCAGCTCTCCAGAATATTCTCAGACCTATCTTCCCTAAGGACTAGCGTAATCCTCCACCACAAAAGTAAACTCATTCAGAAACTTTCATTCAAATTCCAACTCCACAATGGCAAAAGGATCAAAAACGGCCACTAGAATTTTGAAGGGCTTATCATTATTCTCAATTAATGGGAATGGTATAAATTGTCCTCTAAAGTGGCACAAGTTGGCTGACTGGATACAAAATCTAAGGCCAGATATCTGCTACCTATAAGAATCTCATCTTATGTTAAAAGATAAATATAGACTCAAGGTGAAGGGATGGTCATCTATATTCCAGGCAAATGGAAAGCAGAAAAAAAAGCAAGTGTTGCAATTTTATTCACAGATACAATAGGTTTTAAACCAAATAAAGTAAGGAAGGACAAGGAAGGACACTTAATATTTGTTAAGGGTAATACTCAATATGATGAGATTATAATTCTTAATATTTATGCACCCAACCAGAGTGTGCCTCAATTTATAAGAGAAACTCTAACAGACATGAGCAACTTGATGTCCTCCAGCTCCATAGTAGTTGGAGATTTTAGCCTGCCTATAGCAGTGTTGGACAGATCCTCCAAAAAGAAGTGAAGGAAAGAAATTTTAAATTTAAACTTAACCATCCAATATTTGGATTTAACAGGCATCAACAGAACATTTCATTCCAACAAAACTGAATACACATTCTTCTCATCACTCCATGGATCATACTCCAAAATTGATCACATCTTAGGTTACAAATCTAACATCAGCAAATTAAAAAAAAAAATAGAAATTATTCCTTGCATCTTCTCAGACCATCAGGCAATAAAAGTTGAACTAAATAACAACAAGAATCTGCATAATCTAACAAAAACATGGAAGCTAAACAATCTCATGCTGAAGAGCAGATGAGTCATAGATGAGATTAATAAGAAGATTTCCAAATTTGTGGAAAAAAATGACAACGAAGACACATATTATCAGAACCTCTGCAATACTGCAAAGGAAGTCCTTAGAGGGAAATTTATAGCACTGAAAGCCTTCCTCAAGTAAAGGGAAATAGAGGAAGTTAACTACTTAATGAGACATCTAAAACAACTAGAAAAGGAAGAAAATTCCGATCCCAAACCCAGCAGAAGAAAAGAAATAACCAAAATTAGAGCAGAATTAAATGAAATTAAAATCAAAGAATTATACAACATATTAATAAATCAAAAATTTGGTTTTTTGAAAAGGTCAATAAAATAGACAAACCTTTGCCCAACCTAACGAGGAAAAAAAGATCAAAATCTCTAATTTCACCAATTAGAATTGGTAAAGAGGAATAACAACAGACCATTCAGAAATTAAAAAAAAAAAAAATCCTTAAACAATTTTACAAAAAAATTTCTCTCAGAAATATTAACATCTGAAGCAAATTGACCAATGTTTGGAAGCACACCACCTTCCAAGACTTATCCAGAAGGAAATGGAAATGTTGGACAGGCCTATATCAAGTTCTGAAATACCATGAACTATACAAAACCTCCCTAATAAGAAAAGCCCTGGACAAGATGGCTTCACATCAGAATTCTACCAAACCTTTAAAGAGGAACTAGTTCCTATGTTATCCAACCTTTTCCAAAGTATAGAAAATAAAGGAATAATACCCAGCACATTCTATGAAGCAAACATCACCTTGGTCCCTAAACAAGGGAAAGCCCCAATAAAATAGAAAATTATAGACTGATGTCACTAATGGATATTGAAGCAAAAATATTCAATAAGATCCTAGCAAACAGAATCCAGCAATACATCAAACAATTATATCCCATGACCAAGTGGGCTTTATACCAGGATCTCAAGGCTGGTTCAATATACGTAAGTCTATAAATGTAATCCAGCACATGAACAAATTAAAAAGTAAACACAATATTATTATCTCAATTTATGCATAAAAATCTTTTGATAATATCCATCATCCTTTCATGATCAGAACACTTAAGAAAATTGGCATTGAATGGACATTTCTTAAACTGATAGAGGCCATCCACAGCAAACCCACAGCCAATATTGTATTGAATGGAGTTCTATTTAAACCATTCCCAGATCAGGAACCAGGCAAGGTTGCCCATTGTCTCCCTTGCTCTTTAACATTGTAATGAAAATTTTATCCATTGCAATTAGGGAAGAAAAAGTGATCAAATGTATCCCCATAGGGTCAGAAGAGATTAAACTTTCACTCTTTGCAGATTACTTGATTGTATATCTGGAAAACACCAGTGATTCTACTATAAAATGTTTAGAAGTGATCAAGGAATAGAGCAGTGTTTCAGGCTACAATATCAACACTCATAAATCTGTAGCCTTTCTATACACCAACAATACCCAATCCAAAAAAAACCAAAAAAACAAACAAAAAAAAAGTCAAACACTCTATTCCTTTCACAGTAGTGCAAAAGAAGATGAAATATTTGGGAGTCTACCTAACAAAGGATGTGAAAGGTATCTACAAAGAAAACTATGAAACTCTAAGAAAAGAAATCACTCAACATGTGAATAAATGGAAAAACATACCATGCTCATGGTTGGGAAGAATCAACATTGTCAAAATATTCATACTATCCAAAGCAATATACAATTTTAATGCAATTCCTATTAAATGTCCATTGTCATCTTTTAAAGATCTTGAAAAAACAATTCATCATTTTATACAGAATCAGAAAAAAACCTTGAATAGTCAAGACATTACTTAGAAATAAAAACAAAGCAAGAGGAATCACACTACCAGACCTAACACTGTAGTATAAATTGATAGTGATGAAAACAGCATGGTACTGGCACAAAAACTGAGAGGTAAATGTTTTGAACAGAATAGAGAACCAAGAGATGAACCCAGCTGTTTATCGCTATTTGATCTTTGACAAGCCAATTAAAAACATTCAGGAGGAGAAAAAAGATGGTGGCCGAGTAGCAGCTTTTGTGCAGCCAGGAGCAGCGAGAGTGGGGAAAGAGGACCGCAGGCATCTCTGGCTGGTAGGTTCAGCGCAGAGGCTTCCTGATACAGGAGGTCAGTGAGAGACTTTTGAACCCCACTAGGAGGACTGAAGAGGTGGAAAAATGGCAAGTGGTGGATGCGTTTGTTTGGTCGGAGTCTGCCTGCAGCTGTAATTACAGCAACGGCTAGTTTGCAAGCAGGAAAAGCCTTTCCTGGGGGCTGTTTTGGGTTTTTTTGGACTTGGACACTCAATTGAACTGCCTTGGGAGATCTTGGGCTAGTGTACAGATGACTGTGGGTGTTGTCTGGGGCTCCAGACTGAGCCACTGAGCTGGAAAGGAGCTAATGTCATTCAGCTGTGGGCTGCCCCAGCATTTTGCAGCACCAGAATTCACTGGGAGACCTGGGGCAATTGCTCTATTGACTGAGCTGCCCAAAGTGGGGACTGTGCTACTGGGGAAGTGTGGAGATTTAAGTGTTTGACAGATTGACAGCCGTGGCCCTCAGGGACGTAGGTGGAGACTGGACTTGGTGCACTGGATAAGCAGGCAGCCACACCAGGAGAGATCCCAGGGATAAGTGCTGTCCCTGGAAATCTTCTGCTTGGCCAAGGTGTATGGCTTGGGGTGTCTTTTGAGTGGGTTGAGGAGTTATTTGAGCTCCTGAACCTGCAGGGTCTGAGTAATCAGCAGCAGCCTCCAGCTCCCACCTTGTACAGCTGTATCACATTGTGATTAACATCTCATACCTCAGAAGAGTGC
>CAUYON010153597.1:0-21710 GCA_963573935.1 Arctocebus calabarensis | reverse complement strand
CCAGCTACTTACCGCTATTTGATCTTTGACAAGCCAATTAAAAACATTCAGTGGGGAAAAGATTCCCTATTTAACAAGTGGTGCTGGGTGAACTGGCTGGTGACCTGTAGAAGACTGAAACTGGACCCATACCTTTCACCATTAACCAAGATTGACTCACTGGATCAAAGATTTAAACTTAAGACATGAAACTATAAAAATATTAAAAGAAAGTGCAGGGAAAACTCTCGAGGGAATTGGCCTGGGTGAATTTTTTATGATACTAGAGAGTTCATTCAAATTTGGAGTATATGTATGTTGGCATTTTATTACTGGAGTATCTTGAGGCTATTATTTATTCTCATTATAGAATTCTTTATACACCATATTGGACAACATGACTGAGTGTAAGCTGGAAGGATAGAATAAAAAGTTAACTTTCCAATTTGTAAACAGAGTTACCTTTAAGTTAAAAATGTAAAATTCTGACCCACTTTATATCCTACCAGGGACAAAATCTAGACAGCCTACCAAGTGATATAAGGAAGATACCCAAAGGAGACTAAGTCGATAAATGAGGAGTCAATTTTATTTTTTTTATTTTGTTTATTATTCATAGCTGCGTTCGTTAGTGCAATCAAGGGGTACAATGTGCTGGTTTCATATACAATCTGAACTATTTTCATCAAACTGATTAACATAGCCTTCCTGGCATTTTCTCAGTTATTATATGAGGACATTTGTATTCTGCATTTAGTAAGGTTCGCCTGTACCCTTCTAAGATGCACCATAGGTGTGGCCCCACCATGGACTAGGAACTTTTAATTTTTTTTTAAGACTTCCCCTTGGTAGCACCCCACACAGCTAAACCCAGTATTTATGCAAATTAATGTAGATGTATGGTAATTAGATCACTACCAGGCACTTTGTTCTAATGGAGCTGCCAGCTCTCAGAGGTGTGGTGAGACAGATTTGCCCAGAAGGGGCCTGCAGAACCCCCAGCTGGGGAAGAGGTGGGGACAGGTCAGTGGTCACTGAGATGAGGGGGTGGGGTTGCCATGGAGACACAGGCCAGGCCTCTGCCTCTGCCTCCTGACAAGACCAGGGCTGGCTGGATCAGCATGCCAAGATGTCCCGGGCCTCCCTAGCAGCTCCAAGCTGGTCTCTGAAGGCTAATTATGTGCAAGGTAGTGACCAGCTGCTCCCTGGCTCCCCCAGGCCCAGCTGAGATAGAGTTGGGCCACAGCAGGAGGTCATGAGGACAGACAGATGGCAGGCTAGGGCCTGGGGGCATAAGGACCTGTCCTGAGGAGGAGGGAGATAGATCACCACTACAGAGCGGAAGTCCCCTCCTGCAGGGCCAGGGGGGCAAGATTTCCAAATTCAGGGCATGCAAACAGGAAAGAGTGTGGTGAGGAAGAGCAAGGGCTTGGCTCTCAGACAGGCTGATCAGAGTCTTAGCTCCTCTGTGTCCCCTCAGGCAAGCCCCTGCACTTCTCTGGCCCTGTCTGTGAATGGATTAAGAAGAGAGGTGACAAAAGTAGGAGGTTTAGTAGGCAGTAAGTACTCAATAAAGTACTCCAAGAATGACACCCCAAGAGAGGTCGTTAATTTCCTTCTGCAAGATTTTTGTTTTGTTTCCTAATGGGAAAGTACTTCTTGCCCCTCTGACAGGTAAGATGTCATTGGTGTCTGTGCTGAGGAGGGAAACTTTAGGACTGCCATCCTCTAGAGGACAGAACTGTGTCCTCTGTGTTCACCACTGAGTTCTCAGGACCAGAATGTTTGTAGATTAAATAAATCAATGGACCTTAAGTACTCGGAATAGCGTTGGCTCAAATGGGAGATGAATAAATGTTAGCTGTTACATCATTGCCCTTGGGAAGTTGGGCTGGGTGACTCTGATTCAGGGCGGACTCTGTCCCTCACTCCACTCTGTCCTTCCTCCTTCTCTGACTGTCAGGTGGGTGGGTAGAGTGGTGAGCATAGAGACCAGGATTCAGAGATCAGCTCTGCCATGTCCTGAGTGACCTCAGAAAACGAAGATGACTGCTCCATATCAGAGCAATGAAACCAGGGCTTTGGGAGAGGAGGGGAGGTGGATCCAGGTGTAGTTAGTCTGAAGGAAGTAGGGATGTGAGGGACACGGTAGACCAAGGGCAGCGGAGCCAGCATCTGGGGAAGAAGGGCCATTAGGCCTTCAGCAAAGGTCATAGGACCTGAAGCCAGAACCCCCGCAAGCAACACCAAGCCTACACATCAATTTGGAGCTACTGAAGCCCCCATTGTACAGATGAGAACCCTGAGGCCGAGAGGAGAGATGTGCCCAGGGTCATACAGCACAATCTTGGCAGAGTAGGAGACTTCAGGTCCTTAGAGCCAGGCAAGTACTCTTCACATTGTCTAAGTCAGGGGTCTTCAAACTTTTTAAACTGGGGGCCAGTTCACTGTCCCTCAGACGGTTTGAGGGCTGGACTATAGTTTAAAAAGAAAACTATGAACAAATTCCTATGCACACTGCACATATCTTATTTTGAAGTAAAAAAAAAAAAAAAAAAACTGGGGCAGCACCTGTGGCTCAAAGGAGTAGGGCTCTGGCCCCATATACCAGAGGTGGTGGGTTCAAGCCCAGTCCCAGCCAAAAACTGCAAAAAAAAAAAAGGGGGGAGGAGGGGAACAAATATAAATACAATATTTAAAATGAAAAAAAAGGTGCCCGCCCATCTGCAGAAAAAAAAGACCTCCTACCTTAAGAAAAAAAGGCCCCCCTTAACCGCAAAGAAAGGCCCTACTAAGTGTAAAATTAAAAAAAAAAAAATAGACCTCCTTAAAAAAAAAATTCTAACTTGTTCTTTCCTCAGTCCTCAGGCAGCAGCAGGCTTTGCACAGGCGATCTCACTACTCTTCCAATCACAAGTCTCAGTCTCACCCGAGACTGAGAGGAGGAGTCCAGAGACAGAGAGAAGGAGGGGAGTCAGAGAGTGCAGCGCATATTCCACACTTGGGCACTGTGGCCCGGGACAAGTTGGCCGCTAAGCAGGATAGGCAGCAGCGGCAAAAATACCCCATGGGCCGGATAAATGGCCTAGGCGGGCTGTAGATTGAAGACCCCTGGTCCAAGTGATAAGTCATAATTTAAAACATTTTTTCTTTCTTTTTTTACTTTTTGAGACAGTCTCACTCCGTCCGCCTGGATAGAGTGCCATGGTGTCATACTCACCGCAACCTCAAACTCTTGGGCTTGAGCAATACTCTTGCTTCAGCTTCCCGAGTAACTGGGACTACAGGCGCCCACCACAATGACTGGCTAGTTTTTCTATTTTTCATAGACATGGGGGTCTCACTCTTGCTCAAGGCGGTCTCAAACTGCTGAGCTCGGGCAACCCACTTGCCTCTGCCTCCCAAAGTGTTGGGATTACAGGCATTTGCCGCCGCACCCAGGCAAAACATTTTTTTCTTAACTTAAAAAAAAATTTGCTATGACGAAGTTCAGAAATACAGAGGCGTGTATAGTTAAAATTAAAAATCTCCCTGTCTCCGCGTCCTCTCCCTAGTCACAACATTCCATCCCCGTTTACCATGTCTTTCCCTGGCTCTTGATCCTGCACGCAGAGCTGCACACATTTGGTGTCTGGGCGTGGGGGTGGTTACACAATTGGAATCACATTGTTCTGCAGCTTGTTTCACTTTAACGGTGGTGGCCTTGCCCATTTTCCAGTGGGACAGAAAAAAGCAGAAGGGCTTCAGAAGCCCTGGAAGAATGCACACGTGTGTGCATGCGTGTGTGCGTGCATGTGTGTATATTGGGGGCTAGAGAGGATCCTCCACAGCTTACTCCGCACAGTGGAAGGGATGCTGGCAGAGGAACCTCCACTATCAGCACCCAGAGAGCTGTGGTATTGTCTTTTGCCTTGAGCATTGTGAAACAGAATCCATGCCATTTGTTCACTGCCATATCCCCTGGACCTAGCCTATGTATGGCCTGGCACCTAGTAGGTGCTCAAAAAGTATTTGTTTGACCTGGCATGGTGGCTCATGCCTGGGATCCTAGGACTCAAGGTGGGAAGACTCCTTGAGCTCATGAATTTGAGAGCAGCCTGTAAAAAACTGAAAAAATTAGCTAGGCTTTGTGACGGACCCCTGTACTCCCAGCTACTCAGGAGGCTGAGGCAAGAAGATCGCTTGAGCCCAAGAGTTTGAGGTTGCTGTGAGCTGTGACACCATGGCATTCTACCGAGGGCGAAAGAGTGAGACTGTGCCTCAAAAAAAGAAAAAAAGAAAAAGTATTGAGGGAATTGAATCCCTGCTAGGACCCATCTTCCTCGACTTTGCCAAAGACCACCTGCTTTCTGTGACTCTGTTTTTTTCCGTCTCTTGTTGGGTGTTTGTTTCAACTCATGCTCAAATGGCATTGACCCCAGATGGACCCCTAGGGATGGGGACAGAACTCAGGGATTGTGAGGAGAACCTCCCCTTAGGCAAGTCACTCCCTGCCTCCTCTCTGCCACCAGCCCGTTTGCTTATCTCCATAATGAGGGGTTGGACCAGTGGATCTCAGGAGTCCTTCAGCTTGGCCACGTGAGGCTTCAGACCTACTCCCTCATTTCATGGATGAAGGGCTGAGTCGAGTTCAATTTTGTCAGCTGCCTCAGAAATCCACTGGGAAGGAGGGCTTGCGTACCAACTATGTGCTAGGCACCTGGTTGGCTGTGAGCTCTGTACATATGCTGTCTGACTCCTCAGAGCCCTTTAGTTTTTACTTAATTTTTTTTTTTGAGACAGAGTCTCACTTTATCGCCCTCGATAGAGTACTGTGGTGTCAGCTCACAGCAACCTCCAACTCTTGGGCTTAGATGATTCTCTTGCCTCAGCCTCCCGAATAGCTGGGACTACAGGTGCCCGGCTATTTTTTGTTGCAGTTTGGCCAGGGCTGGGTCTAAACCGGCCTCCCTCAGTATATGGGGCCAGTGCCCTACCCACAGAGCCATAGGCGCCACCCAGAGCCCATTTTTTTGGAGAGAACAGAGTCTTGCTCTGTCACCTAGGCTAAAGGGCTGAAGTACAGTGGCACAATCATAGCTCACCCAAGCTTTGAACTCCTGGGTTCATGAGGCACCCAAGTAACTGGGATTATAGGCAGGCACCACCATACTTGGCTAATCTTTTTATTTTATTTTATTTGAGACAGTCTCACTCTGTCTCCCTTGGTAGAGTGCTGTGACGTCACTCACAGCAACCTCAAACTCTTGGGCTTAAGAGATTCTCTTGCCTGAGCCTCCCAAGTAGGACTACAAGCGCCTGCCACAACACCTGGCTATTTTTTTGTTGTAGTTGTCGTTTAGCAGGCCCAGGCCAGCCCCAGTGTACATGGCCAGCGCCCTAACCACTGATCTACAAGTGCCGAGCTGGCTAATCTTTTTAAACATTTTTTTGTAGAGACAGGGTCTTGCTATGTTGTCTAGTCTAATCTTGGCCTCTAACTTGTGGCCTCAAGTGATCATTTTGACTCAATCTCCCAAAATACCTGGAATTATAAGCATGAGCCACCGTGCCCTACCCTTCAGGACATTTTACCAGTGAGGAAACTGAGGCTCAGAGAAGGAGAGTAGTTTACCAAAGTCACACAGTAAGTCAGTACCTAAACTGGAATTCAGGTTAGCCTGTCTCTAAATAGGGAGCATCATCCCTCAGTGAACTAAAGTCAGTAAGAAACAGAACAGGGCTCAACCAAACTGTTCTTCAGAAACTTCAGGGGCACCTCCCACATCATTCCCCAGACACCAGAACTCTATGCCCTATGGGCAACAGGGCTGGATTTTGGCCAGGGAAGTAGTTGACTTATAGAATTGGCTGGAAAGGGCTTAGGCATGGAGGCTTCTGATGGTTTCCATGGCCCTGAGCCCCTGCCCCACCCTCTGTCCTATCCAGCTTCCTGGGGCTGGGGTGGGCCCAAATACATTATTCATCCCTCACCACCACCCCTCACCCCCACCTTTCACCCCCACACCTGGGGTTGCTGTCTAGACAGACAAGAGCATCCTACTGAGAACAGAGGCAGCCCTGACTGTGGGCTGAAGGTTCCCATGGCAACAGTATCCCCCTAGGCTGGCAGCTACCCGATAAATAAATAATTAGGGGTGGGGGTGGGGAGTTCAGGGCAGGGGGAGTGGCAGCAGGGGAGCCTGGGGAGCCTTCACTCTGGAGAGGAGAGGGGCAGGTTAGGCTCAAAGTCGGCTGCAGGGATGGGATTGTCATTGTCAGGTGAAGGAAGAAGGGGGACGGAGACAAGGGGCGAGATGTGAGAGAGATTTGGTCTCTCCTCACAGGACAGGCTGAGCAGGGAGGTGAGGAGGCAAGAGGGAGACCAAAATCTAGAATTTGGATTTCTCACTCATGCAGCTGGACACATCATTGAGCCCAAAACATTGGAAGTGGGCAAGGTTTGGTATATGAATTAAGTTCACAATGAGCCATTGGTTATATAAGGGCTGGGTGCTACAAAGTCGGTGGGTCTCACTGAAGCTTGGCTGGGCATACATTTCCTGGGACAAGTGGAGCCTGAAAGAGGTCCTAGGATATGGCTCTCATTCTTACATTTAGGAGGATGAGTTGCCACAGAGTGGCCAGAGAGGTCAGGGGAGGAGTTTAACTTTTAGCACCTGCTTGTGCCGGACCTGCACTCTCCACGGAAGTTACAGCAGTGAACAGCACAAGCAGAAATCCCTGCCCTCCCGGAGCTTGCCAGCCACTGCAGGAGACAGTAAGGAGTGGGTGGTGCGTTCACCAGTCATTGAGCTACGTAGGAAAAATAAAACAAGGTGAGGAGACAAGGCGCTCTGCAGAGAAATACAACTTTATTTTTTATTTATTTATTTTTTTGAGACAGTGTCTTACTATGTCACCCTCAGTAGAGTGCTGTGGCGTCACAGCTCACGGCAACCTCAAACTTTTGGGTTTAAGCAATTCTCTTGCCTCGGCCTCCCAAGTAGCTGGCACTACAGGTGCCTGCCACAACGCCTGGCTATTGCAATTGTTATTGTTGTTTAGCAGGCCCAGGCCGGGTTCGAACCCCGCCAGCCTGGGTGTAGGTGGCTGGTGCCTTACCCACTGAACTATGGATGCTGAACCAGAAATACAACTTTATTTATTTATTTATTTAAGACAGTCTCATTCTATCACCCTCGGTAGAGTGTTGTAGCGTCACAGCTCGCAGCAACCTCCAACTCCTGGGCTTAGGTGATTCTCTTGCCTCAGCCTCCTGAGTAACTGGGACTACAGGCTCCTGCCACAACGCCCAGCTATTTTTTGTGGCAGTTTGCCTGGGACGGGGTTTGAACCCACCACCCTCAGTATTTTGGGGACGGCACCCCACCCACTGAGCCATAGGCACCGCCCCAGAAATACAACTTTAAATAATACTCTCCTTGTGATTCTATGACGAGGCACTATGAATAATACCCATTTTTTTTTTTTTTTGGAGACAAGAGTCCCAAGCTATCACCCTGGGTAGAGAGCCATGGCGTCATAGATCGCAGCAACCTCCAACTCAGGCTCAAGGGATCCTCTTGTCTCAGTTTTTCTATTTTTATGCTCAGGCTGGTCTCGAACTTGAGAGTTGGAGCAATCCACCCAGCTCAGCCTCCCAGAGTGCTAGGATTACAGGCATGAGCCTCTGTGCCTGGCTGCATACCCATTTTGTTGGCAAAGAAACTGATGCATAAGGAGGTCAATGACTGCTCAGAATTGCATCATCACCAGTACACCAGGATTCTGGCATAGGCTCTGCTCCCAACCTCCTGGTCATCCTGCCTATGAAACAGTGCCCTGGGGCAGAAGCCAAAGCAGAGTATTGCTGGTGGGAGAGAAGGCAGTTGAGGTCAGGGGAGATGAGGACAATGAGGACTGAAATTCACCTGCAGGATACAGTGACTCGCAGGTCTCCCGTGACTGAGAAGAACTCGGCACTACATTGAGCCAAGGACGGAGGCGCTGGGGGTAAGGGGTATGGAGACCTTTCAAGCAGTTTGGGATATGAGAGCTGAAATTGATGAGGCATTAGCAGGGAGAATGAAGAGCTTTCTTTTTTTATTAAAAATTGGAGGGTGCCAGCCACATATACCAAACCTGGCGGGTTCGAACCCAGCTCAAACCTGCTGTTTTAGGCCAGCTAAAACAACGACAACTGCAATAAAAAAAGTAGTAGCCAGGCATTGGGCGGCGCCTGTGGCTCAGTGGGTAGGGCGCCAGCCCCATATACCGAGGGTGGCAGGTTCAAACCTGGCCCCAGCCAAAATGCAACAAAAAATAGCTGGGAGTTGTTGCAGGTGCCTGTAGTCCCAGCTACTCAGGAGGCTGAGGCAAGAGAATCGCCTAAGTCCAGGAGTTGGAGGTTGCTGTGAGCTGTGACATTACAGCACTCTACCAAGGTGATAAAGTGAGACTCTGTCTCTAAAAAAAAAAAAATAGCTGGGTGTTGTGGCGGGCGCCTGTAGTCCCAGCTACTTGGGAGGCTGAGGCAAGAGAATCGCTTATGCCCAAGAGTTGGAGGTTGCTATGAGCTGTGATGCCACAGCACTCTACCCAGGGCGACATAATGAGACTCTGTCTCAAAAAAAAAAAGGGGGGGTGGGTGTGGGCTTGAGCTTGTTTAGGAGAAGTTGAGTTTACAAGAAAAGGGAGCATGGATGGTGTGGACTCCTGAGAAGAGACGAGGCATTGAGTCCAGAGTACAGGTGGCGGCATCTGCCTTGGGCAGGATGAGAGACAGTGCCTGGGAGGGGGGAGACCAGGAGTCACTGAGAGTGAGGCTAGAGGAGACAGGGGGAGGGGAGGGTAGTGAGATGCTCTGAAATAGTCAGGGGGAGAGGGAGTTCCCAGAACGACCGAGGTGAGTTGGGGGACCCTATCTGGGAACTCTGGACCCAGCCTGCCCTGCAGAGTAACCTCCTGCAGTGCTTAGTCACTGGGCCAACACAGAGAAATGCATCACTGGGTCTATCCTGGGGTGGGCGTCTCCTGACAGGTGGGATGGAAAGGCAGAGAAGGCGGAGTGTTTGGCTTGGGGCGGAGCAGTGGGTAAGAGGGTGGTGTAGCCACAGGGCCAGGGTCTCAGGGGCATGGGGTCCTATAATCTGAAAGCAGCTTGGAGACTCCATGGGACACCAGCCCAGCCCTTGGGCCTGAGGAATATGGGATGAGAGAAGGAAAAGGGAAAGCAGCATCCTTGGGTGGAATGTGCAAGGGTGGAGGGGCCGCTCAGGGAGGGGCGGAGGATATAACGTGCTGATTCGGAGGAGCATATGGAAGCCAGCTGAGGAGAGCAGGGCACAGAGGACTGATGGGCAGGAATAGGGGGCTTATTCTGTGGGCAGGTGACATCAGGGCTGCGAGGTGTGGGTGACTTGTTTTCATCTGTCACTCTGGGACTATGTGGCTGGGGTGAGACTTGTATCAGAAAAAATTACTAGGGGCGGGGCATGGTGGCTCACACCTGTAATCCTAAACATGCTGGGAGACCGAGGCAGGTGGATTGCTTGAGCTCTGGAGTTCCAGATCAGCCTGAGCAAGAGTGAGACCCCATCTCTGCCAAAAATAGAAAAACTAGCTGGGCGGCGTTCTGGTGAGCATGTGTAGTCCCAGCTACTCAGGAGGCTGAAGCAAGAGGATTGCTTGAGCCCAAGAATTTGAGGTTGCTGTGAGCTGTGATGCCACGACCCCCTACACCAGATTGAATGAGACTCTGTCTCAAAAAGAAAAAAAAGAGAAAGAGAAAGTATTGGGCAGGGGTAGATCTCCCCAGGAGATCAGAGGAGAGGCTGCATCTGTTTTTTTGTTTGTTTATTTTGTTTTTTTGAGACAGAATCTCAAGCTGTCACCCTGGCTAAAGTGCCATGGTGTCATCATAGCTCGCAGCAACCTCCAACTCTTGGGCTCAAGAGATCATCTTGCCTCAATTTTTCTATTTTTATTTATTTTATTTTATTTTGTTTTATTTTATTTTTGAGACAGAGCCTCAAGCTGTTACCCTGGATAGAACGCTGTGGCATCACAGCTCACAGTAACCTCAATTCCTGGGTTCAAGTCAGTCTCCTGCCTCTGCCTCCCAAGTAGCTGGGACTACAGGCAACCACCACAACGCCCGGCCATTTTTTGGTTGCATCTGTCTTTGTTGTCTGGCTGGCCCAGGCTGGATTCGAACCTGCCAGCTCAGGTGTACGTGGCTGGCGCCTTAACCCGTTGAGCCACAGACGCCGAGCCAATTTTTCTATTTTTAGTAGAGATGGGGGTCTCGCTCTTGCTCAAGCTGGTCTCGAACTTGTGAGCTCAAGCAATCCACCCAGAGTGCTTCGGCCTCCCAGAGTGCTAGGATTACAGGTGCAAGCCACCGGTGCCCGGCTGAGACTGCATCTGTTGTCACCAGGAACTTCCATACTGGCCTCCTTAGGAGAGAGATTCAAGAACCTAGCTTGCCTTAGTATGCAGCCAACTGGGGAAAAATATCCTCAAAGTTGACCTTTTCTCTCAGTGCACATGCACTTGAAATTTTTGCAAAGGAGTAGGTTGCTGTTGCCTCCACACCATCCTTCCCAATCCAAGTAACAAAGACACACCAAGGTCAGTTATTTCTTATGATCTATACAGCCTTTGGATTATTGTCCCTAAGCTAGTGCAACCAGATGGGGAAGATATTCCTTCTATTTTGTTGTTATCATTATTTGGTAATTGGGCACATATCACCACTGCACAAGCAGAAGTTCTGGAATACTTGACTTGGTTTCCTAATAAAAAATGATAACATACTGGTGAAACTTATTAAAGGTAGAGTATCAATGTCTTTATATAGTGATCAAGAAAATGCCATGAAGGCTATCTGTAACAGTACGATAAAAATATTTCTAAATGTATATGAAGCACATTGTGCCCTATGATTGCACCAATGTACACAATTATGATTCAATAAAATTATTAAAAAAAAAATGATAACATAGGGCGGCGCCTGTGGCTCATCGAGTAGGGTGCTCGCCCCATATACCAAAGGGGGCGGGTTCAAACCTGGCCTCGGCCGAACTGCAAAACAGAAAAATAGCTGGGCGTTGTGGTGGACACTGTAGTCCCAGCTACTTGGGGGGCTGAGGCAAGAGAATCACCTAAGCCCAGGAGTTGGAGGTTGCTGTGAGCTGTGTGACGCCACGGCACTCTACCAAGGGCGATACAGTGAGACTGTCTCTACAAAAAAAAAAAAAATGATAACATAGTAGGGCGCCTATAATTCAGTGATTAGAGTGTTAGCCCCATGTAGCAGGGATGGTGGGTTTGAACCCTGCCTGGGTCTACTAAACAAAAAATTAAAAAAAAATTAAATTTAGCCAGGCAAGGTGACAGGCGCCTGTAGTCCCAGCTACTCGGGAGGCTGACCAAGAGAATCACCTAAGCCCAAGAGTTGGAGGTTGCTGTGAGCTGTGTGACGCCACGGCACTCTACTGAGGGCAATAAAGTGAGACTCTGTCTCTACAAAAAAAAATTAAATTAAAAAAATGATAACATGGCTCTGCGCCTGTGGCTCAACAGGCTAAAGCACCAGCCACGTTACACCTGAGCTGGCGGGTTCAAATCCAGCCTGGGCCTGCCAAAGAACAATGATGGCTGCAACCAAAAAATAGCCGGACATTATGGCGGGTGCCTGTAGTCCCAACTACTTGGGAGGCGGAGGCAAGAGGCTCGCTTGAGCCCAGGAATTGGAGGTTGCTGTGAGCTGTGATGCCATGGCACTTTCTCCAGAGTGACAGTTTGAGGCTCTGTCTCAAAAAAAAAAAAAATGATAACATAAGAATTGAGATTATTTATGACACTTCACCTGAATATTGAAAGTTTTTATTTTTACAGATGCCGGGTTTGAACCCCCAATTTGGGTATATGGCACTCTATTCCTTGAGCTACACGTGCTGCCCCTGAGATTTTTCTTTTTTTTTTTCTGAGACAGAGTTTCACTTTGTCGCCCTCAGTAAAGTGCCATGGCTCACAGCTCACAGCAACCTCCAATTCCTGGGCTCAAGCGAGTATCTTGCCTCCGCCTCCCAAGTAGCTGGGACTACAGGTGCCCGCTACAACGCCCGGCCATTTTTTGGTTGTAGCCATCATTGTTGTTTGGCGGGCCCAGGCTGGATTCCAACCTGCCAGCTCTGGTGTACATGGCTGGCGCCTTAGCCCATTGAGCCACAGGCGCCCAGCCAACCCATTTCACTTTCAGGAACATGATTTGTTTGGATCACTTGTACAACATTGGTTCAATTCAAGCCACATTTAATTCCTTTGCTTGGGAAAGATTGAGGCTAATCATTCAACCCATTTCACTTGCAGGAACATGATTAAAAGGAAGTTGAGATTTCTTAGGGTGTGTTGAATACTTCACAGCCCAAAATTCCATTTCCAGTGGCAATAAGGAACAGAAAAAGATATATCCGAGGTGAGATGGACTTAGGTAAAAATCCTAACCCCAATATTGACAATTTCTGCGCAT
The DNA here is from genome assembly GCA_963573935.1 of Arctocebus calabarensis. Taxonomy (NCBI): domain Eukaryota; kingdom Metazoa; phylum Chordata; class Mammalia; order Primates; family Lorisidae; genus Arctocebus; species Arctocebus calabarensis. Next base: position 9,214 of record CAUYON010153597.1, on the reverse strand, counting down.
GCTTTGGGATACCATCAGCTCTAAGTAATAGAATGATTGAGTAACCACAGCTTAAACCAATAGTGGCTTCTTTTCACATATAACAAGAAGGCCTTTGGTAGTGGTGAGATCTTTGGGTCAGCTGCCAGTCATTGAGGACCATGTTGCGCTTGTAGGAGAAAAGAACACATTTCCCTGCATCTTGTCAGCATTTTAGGAAGTAAGAAGGGGATATTGGTAGGAATCACATGGCCCAGGATTTATACATATCCCTAGGTATAAAGGGATGCTTGCAAAGAATTGAGAATGGTTCAACCTCTATTTTGGAAGAGTGAGAGAGGAGATTTGGGAAATGCTATTAAGTCAACTTACAATACTGTCTGACACATCATGTGATTCTACACAATTGACTGAATTTTTCTCAGCATTAGTTTTTTCATTTGTAAAACAGGAATCTTGCTCCATATAGCAGTGGATGCCACATAAAGTGTGGTGTGGGGTTCCTAGACAGTAGTAACTATATCACCTGGAAACTTGAGTCCCACCCCATAGCTAGTAAACCAGAAACTCTGAGGGTGGAGTTCAGCGATCTGTATTTTAACAAGGCTTCCAGGTGATTCTGACATGTGCTCAGGTTGGAGAAATAATACCTTAAATATTTCTGGGAAGACTAAGTAAGTGGATTACTTAAGACGCTCAGTGCTCAGAACTTGGAGCTTGGGGGTTTACATCTTAGAATAAAACCAACTGCAATGGAGTTCATTTTTTGGAATGTTGACTTGGAAAAAGAAGTTCAGAAAATATCCAATGAAGAATTTCCAAGGTTTGTTCTAACTAGTGTATCAATCCTCCAAACCCTAAGATTTCTTTGATAATCTGTTGATCAAGGATGCTAAAAAAAAAAAAAAATAGGAAATGAAAAAGGCTACTTAGCTGAAGAAAGTTTGAGAGCTGGCCATTTATTATTATTCTTTTTAAATATAGTTTGTTACACAACGATAAGAAGGACTTTATCTAACAAATGCAATTAGTGTAAACTAATTCTTTGTACCCTCAAACCCAAACAATTAAAAAATATATATATAGAAAAAATAAAGACCGTAAGGGATTATAAAAAATTACAGCTTTTTGGAAATATAATTCATAGACCATAAGATTCACCCTTATTAGTACACCATCTGGTGTTTTTCTTAGCATGTTCACTGAGTTGTACAACCATCACCATTATCAAATTGCAGAACATTTTTAAATACTCCCAAAGAAATCTCGTACCTGCCTGTTAGCAATAATGTCCCTCCCCCCACCTTGGCAACTACTAATCCACTTTCTGTTTCTAAGGATTTCCTTTGTTGACTTATTTATTTGTTTATTGCATTAGTTTTTATTACCAACTTGTTTACTAGGAGGAATTCCAAGGTTAATAACTGACATCATTGATGAAGATATCAAAATTCTCAGACCGAAGTCCAACATGAGTTCATCCTGGGATACTGCTGCCAGGGAAAACAATAACAACAATGAAGGTATTGTTTATTGTTGTCGACAAACACGGTTCTGTTGTTCTACTGGGAATTAGAAGGCTTGGGTAAATTATTACACGTCTACGGCCTCAAGTTTCCTCTGTAAGGTGGAGGAGCTGAACTTCCCTAGGTGATTCTGAGAGTCTAACTTGCTGTTTTATGCTGGTTGGAGCCAACCAGAAGTTCTGCCCAGGGCTCTGAGTCCTGTACTTCTTTCCTCTTTAGAGGAAAGAAGGGGCTAAAAGTATAAATCTGGCTTCAAAATCTCTATCCTGGGAGGAGGAAGCAGACAGATTCGGTGGAGCTCAAGGGGCAGAAAGAAGCATGACTAATGAAAGAAGCAGAGATATTGAATAAGGAATGGATTATTTTGGCAGAGAGTGAGAACCCTGTCGCTGGGGTTGATTTAAGCTTCTAATGGGGGTTGGACAAGAGCATTTTTCAGGTTTTTGCCAAAAATGTGATATAGCAGATCTGTGAAAGCTGAGATTTAGAATTCTTACCTCTTTCCAACTTCCATGGACAACAGCCGATGGCAAATCACGAAGCTTCTACTTGAGACTATCACAATCTCTTTCCTTACTGGAGTTGTGCTTCGCAAACAGGGCATTTCTCCAGGAATGACTGACGAGAATGATTTTTCTGTCGGCATTCTTTAATTACTGTTGCAGCCGCATCCAGATTCAGAGATGGTCCCGAGCTCAGGGTGGTGGGAGAACAGTGTGCAGACCAGTCATTTTCAACCCGTGTGCCACGAGAGTATCTTAGGTGTGCCATAAACATTTTTAAAGGTTATTAATTAAATTATTTTTAAAAGAAGTTCAAGGCATGTGAGTATATTCTTTTTCACTCTTTTTTTTGGATCCACATAATTCAAATGTGCAGTGAAATAAAAAAGGTTTAACTGTAGGTTCAAGTGTGCCATGAGATAAAGGTTGGTAAACCATTGTAGACAGACCATTGCTGAACAGGGGGCCGTGTACATAGCACCCCGGCTGGGGTAGCTAAGGAGGCCTTTGCTGCACAGAAACTCGAGGGCTAAGCCATGTGATTATAGCTCCTGCTGGCAAATTCTCTCCTGGGTCCCTGCTGGATAAAAATGATGACCATGGTTGAAGATACCAAACATAGTCTGGCTAGGCCTCATTTAAACACTAACTTGTTTCATCTCCTAGACCCTTCACGTCCACTCCATGGGACAGGGACTATCATTATCTTAACTTACCAAGATGAGAACTGAGCCATCACATGGCTAAGTAGTTTGCTTAGAGAAGCAGAGTACTGGGCAGATAGAGGGACTAGGGGACCGTAGAAAGGCCTCACCGAGGAGGTGATAATTGGACTAGCCTTGAGGAATGCACAGATTGGGGTAGAAAAAACGTTGCAAGCAGAGGGAAGAACACACACGGCACGGTCCCAGGAAAGTCAGAGCGGTGAGCAATGCTCACTTTTCTATATGGCCAAGCACTGGCTGTGGGCAGATGGGAGATGTCTGCCCTGAGAGGACGGGCAAGTCTTGGACCTGGTATGACCTTGGTAAACAGCCTCACTTCTGCCCTCTAAGCATTTATGCTATCAGGGAAGCTCAAGAAATCTCTCTCTATGAGCCTGTGGGAAGTGGGTTTTCCTTAATTTGTGGGTCCCTCTCTGCCCTTCAGGTCTAGTGTGCCCCCCTTAACCTTCCCTTAAGAAGTGGTTGGTTGTGACTCTTGCATGACTCAGGAGTCACCAGGGAGGCCTGTCTCATCTGATCGGGTGTAAGAAACTTTATAGGCAAGACTTTGAAATGTGCAGGCTGACTGCCATGGGGGGAGTCAGTCCCTTTGCCACAAGACCTATGGCCGCCCTGTCCTCATGGATGGAGGATTCCACCCCAAGTCAGCTTTCCAGACCACACACAATTCCAAGACCAGGCTACGTAGGGAGCTGGTCTTCTTTAGGGGTCCAAGAAAGAATATGGTAACTTAGGCTCTAAAAGACTCCTCCTAAATAGCTGTGCTGTTGGGGAAGCCAGTCCCAGTGATCACCCTCAGTGGCATGTGGAGTGGGAAAAGTTAAGGCTTTGGCAACAGATGGACAAGAATTTGAATAGTGGGTTAGCCCTGTCTAGCTATGTGGCTTTGGATGAAAATATAGTTTTTCTTTCAGAGAATTAACATAATAATACTGAGTTTGCAAGGTTAAAAATATAGTAAGCAGCTAGGAGGTATTGGGACACTGGGGGTTTTGCTCTTTGTATTGCGTTATTATTCTAAGTGGAGCCATTAACAGGGTGTCTTGAAGAAGCCTCTCCTTCCTAGGGCCCCAGAGTGTGAGCAGAGTTTATGACAATCCCCTGGCAGTTGGGTCCACCCAGTTTCTTCTGCAGACAAATGTTTGGATTGAACTTCACCCTCTGCACAATGAGGAAACCTGTTTTAAAGGACTCACTTGTCAAAAAAGAGTTATAAAACAGACTTAATGAGGCTTCTGGATACCGTAGGGGCCACATGATTGGCTGCTGTGGGCCAAGCGCGGCTGGAATTCAGGCCTCGAAGCGCGCTGACTGGGCCGTGCTCCATGCCTGGCCTGTCCCATTCTGTCGGTGGCCTCTCCTCCTGTACCGTCCCTGATAAAATGCTTACTTGGATATTGTTCTGAGATGATTGATTGTTAAATGCCCTGCAAATAGAAAACTAGGCTGCTAAGTCACACTCGAGACAAGTCCAGGAAATCCTCTAGCTTAATGTCACAGTTGGCTTCTTCTGAATAGAGACAGAACAGCAGAATCTTTCTAGGCCAACTGAGGCCCGGAAAGGAGAAAGTGCTTGTGTATTATGTATATTGTACCTCAACTAAAAGAGAGAATGAAAGAAAAAAAGGGAAGGGAAGGGAAAGAGGAATGGAGGGAGGAGAGGGGAAGAAGAGAAGGGGAGGGAAAGGGCGGGAAGAGAAAGGAAAGGAAAAAAAAGAGCAAATGGACAGGTCGCTATAGAGCACGAGGATGGCAGGCTGTCCCCCCCACTCCCCCCCGCACCTCCAGCTCTTTCTTCTTGTTTCCCATAGAGAGCAGTTTATCCTCCTCGTAGAGATGTGGATGGTAGGGCATCTTTTCTGTTGTACAAAAACATTAGACAAAATCCCCAGGCTCCTGCAGCTGAGCTGTCTGGGTGGTACAGAGGCAGGCGTCCATCTCAGGTGTGCCTGGTGGCAGCCAGCAGACCAGTTCAAGGTGAACGTACTGAGGCTTAGGGCTGCAGGGCCCACCTTATGTTCCAGACTCAAACCTTCCACCACACAAGAGACCTCTGGTGTTTTCCCACCACTGTGGACTCCTGCTTCCCTCTCTATGGTCATTTCCTAGAATTCAAGTCCATTCATTAAGCCCTGTTATCCCTTTTGTTGTTAGGAAAATGTGGGTTTCAAAGTGAGGGAGTTTGGGGGAAGCTCGCCTTTGGGAGACTGAGGGATGAGGATGGGTGTTTTCATGTTCAATTGGCAGCACCAGGCTGAATTCCTAAGTTCCTTTCTTTTCTATATGCTGCCTGTTCCCTATAAGCTTCGCCCTTTTCCTGGAACATAGTAGGTGCTCAATAAGTACATGGAACCTCTGTGAGATGAGTACCTGTAACAAACTGGTTAACACATGGAGATGGTCAACATAAGGAACGAGGCCTACTGTACTGACATGAAATGTGGTGCATGAAATTAGGTCGACTTCAGGAGGTGGTCAGTGCAGGGAGCTGCTGAACTATGGAATTTCTGCTGTATTTGCTAAATGAATGAATGAATACCACTGTGTCTTGTTTCATGTGAACATGTTAGCGTCTCATTTGTATGTTGGCTCCTGGTTCCCAGGGATGGGGCCTTCTCCTGCCCTCTGGCCTGCAGGGGCTGGCACCTGGCCCTGGCTGGAGAAGGCATCCCGTGGGTACTCACTGGACAAGTGCATACATGGATTTCTTTTCAGGCTGCTGGTGCTGAATCACCCCGCTGGACTTGGTCTGTACTTAAATTTGGGCTCTGCTTTTGGGAACATTCTCATCTTTGTGCACGTATGGGGGTGTTCCCGTGCTGTTATATGTGCATGGACAGAGCCCACTGAGAGCATCCCACAGGGTTTAGGACCTCACCGAAGGAGAACTGGGAACCAGGGGAGGGCTTGGGAGCATTGGAGGCAATTCAGTGCCAGGGCAGAGGGGTCCTCAGCAGGAAAGAGAAACAGTAACTTGGGGAGCAGTGCTCACCACACTGTGTTCACAATGCCTGACAACACAGTGCTCAACCCGAGAATGTGTGTGCTGGTATGGATGAGAACCAGTTAGCAAGGACTGGATTCAGATGCAGGCACCTGACACATCGCCCCTCCTCCAAACCCTTAGCCAGTATAACATTAGCAAGTGAGAGAGTTGTTTTCTTTTTCTTCTTTTCTTTTTTTGGGCAGTTTTTGGCCGGAACTGGGTTTGAACCCACCACCGCTGGTCTATGGGACCGGCGGCCTACTCCTTGAGCCACAGGCACCGCCTGAGTTTTTTTCTTTTTCATGTAAAAGTCCAGAAGTGGTCCAGTGCAGGGTTGGCACGTGACGTGTCAGGGGCCAAGGCTCCTTCGGTCTGGTTGCTATTCTCAAGTTCACCTCATGGTCCAAGATACTATTGAAGTTCCAGCCTCTAAATCTGCATTTCAGAAAGCAGGAGGGAGCAGAGCCCACCTCATGTGCACGACATTTCCAGTTGTATCCTGTTGTCAGAAATTACTTGCTTGGCCAAACATAGCAGCGAGGCAGGCTATAATTTATTCCGGGTGGCCGTGTACCCAGCTAATATCATGGGGTTCTAAAACTGAGAGAGAAGAGGGGAACCAATTTCAGAAGGCAGTTAGAGTCAGTACCACGAAGATCAGCTTGTCTGTCTTCTCTTCCACCCCTCCAAACCTCTGGGCCAGAGAGGGGTAGGTACTACCCCCTATTTAGTTTTTTTTTTTTGCAAACAAAGTAAGTAAAATTTAATCCAATACTTAATTAGTCCACAAAGGGTAGAAAAAGAAGAAAAGGGAAATAAAGTGTATTTATAAAAACAAACAGTGAGGCTGTAGACTTAAACTTAAGCACACCAATTATCACATTACATGTCCATGATATAAACAGCCCAATAAAAAGGAAGGATTGTTAGCTTGGTTAAAAGGGCAAGACATAACTACATATGGACTATAAGAAATAAGTGAACTTTAAATATAAACACGTATTGGTTAAAAGTAAAAGGATAAAAATGTAGGGTGGTGCCTGTGGCTCAAAGGAGCAGGGCACCAGCCCCATATGCCGGAGGTGGCGGGTTCAAATCTAGCTCTGACCAAAAATTGCAAAAAAAAAAAAAAAAGAAAAAGGATAAAGATGTAACTTAGAAATACCAGCCAAAACACAACAAAAATCCTAGTGGTTATAAGTATGTTAGAGAAATTATATTTAAGAGCAAAGAATACTAGCAAAGATAAAAGTAGGTGATTTTATAAACATAAAATGGCCAATTTTTTAAGAGGACATAACAACCGTGAACAGTTATGTACCTATGAACAGACTTTCAGAGTAGGTAAGGGAAACATGGATACACACATAAAACTGCAAGAGGCAAACAAACTCACAATTGTAGTTTGATACTTCTCTGTCAAGAAATGACAGAAAAAGTAGAGATGGAATCAATAAGGGCATTTAAGATAGGGCTACACTGCAGCACCTGTGGCTCAGAGTAGGGTGCCGACCCATATACCGGAGATGGTGGGTTCAAACCCAGCCAAAAACTGCCACAAAAAAGAAGAAGACAGTGCTACACTATCAACCAATAACAGCAGATTACACCATTTGTCAATTGTTCACAAACTATTTCACAAGATCGTTCCTTTTCTGGGATGTAAAACTAATCTAAACGACATAAAAATGATTAAAATCGCACAAAATATATTTTCAGAGCACAATAGAATCAAATCAGAAATAACAGAAAGCTATCTGGAAAATCTATTATTTGCAAGCCCAATAACATACTTCAAATAACATATAACTCAAAGGATAAATCTAAAGGGAATGTTTTCAACTTAATAAAAGTGAAAACACAACAAACTAAAATTTGTAGCATGTCGGTAAAGCAATACTTAGGGAGAAATGTCTAGGTAATAGAAAAGATTGATCTCAAATCTACGACTTCAAATTCAGTCCAAGAAACTAGAATGTTAAAAGAAATGAAACTCTAAAAATAAAATAATAATTATACAGCACTTGCCTAGAGCCAAGCAGGTGCTATGTTGGCATTTATATCTGAATTAATTCTCACAAAAACTTCAGCAAGTAGTAGGTAGCTCTACCTCTTTCTTAACAAAGGAAGAATTAAAGTTAACTAGATTGTCTGGGTCACACAACTTGTAAGGGACAGCTGCTTCCCATCCCGCTGTCACGTTTCTCAGAACCATATAAAGATTTTTTGCCAATCTCTGCCGCTTTAGCCTTCCTCAGGGTGTCCAGAAGCCTCACGCTGTCTCCCTGTGTCCCCAAAGGGAAGTTTCTGGGCAGATCCTGCGTGGCAGAGATGCCTGAAGTCCTCTCCCCCCCCTATTTAGTTTTAAGGACCCTGCGATCTGACCTCTCTCCCCAGGTCCCGGACTTAGATATTGAAGGAGCTGCAGACTCCAGTCCTTCCATTTGTGCATTATTCTCTTATTTCCTTTTCAAACCCTTACAGATTGACACGCCAGTCATACAAACCGGTGCTGAGATTCCCACAGCAGTACAGCCCAAGGGGCTGACACACAATGGGGGGAAAACCTGGTTTGTTTTGGGCACATTGTGACCCAGACACCCCATTTGGCCCCGGCTTCCCAGTGGCATCAGAGGGAGAGAGACAGACACACAGACAGACACTCACACCCAGACACGGTTTGGCTTCCTGGCCTTCTGCTTCTAGTTTCCCAACAGGCTCAATGACCCCTGGGAGCGAAGTACCTGGGCCTTTTATCCCAGTACTTCCCTCCCTCCCCAGCCACCTTTCCTCTGGCAATCCTTGTCCACTTGCCAAGGGCTGTGTGACAGGGAGGCGTCCTCCTGTGAGTCAGCCTGGCTGGGAAAGGAGCCTCGGGCCTGGGCTCCTCTGGTCCAGCCAGGCCTCCAGGGTGACGAAGCTCCCGGCTCACTGCGGCACACACGTCAGGGGCCGCCGTTGAGTCTCGGGGCTGCCTTGTGTTGTCGTTGTTGCAAAGAACTTTTCCGTCACACCTTTTACTGCCTCTGACCCATGCCTGTCCCAGTGACTCACAGTGAAAATATATTTCGTAGCCCAGGGACCTGCTCGTCCCTGCCAGTTTAAAGGAAGGGTCTGGACGTCAGGCCTGCTCAGCTCATCCGTCCAAGCCTGTGTTTGCAGGAAGTCCTCCTCTGTCTGCCCCTTTTCTTTTTCTGTGCCTTCCTTCTCACCTGCCAGGTTTCAAGGTGCTGGCTTTCTCTTTGTCCCTGATGCAAGCCTTTGTCCTAGCAGGACCCCCTACCTGGAAATCTCTTTTTTCCACCTCATTGCGACTGGGTCCTTATCATTCAGAGCTCAGCTTAATGACCTTTATTTATTTATTTATTTTTTTATTGAATCATAGCTGTGTACATTAGTTCAATCATGGGGTACAGTGTGCGGGCTTCACATGCAATCTGAGATATTTTTATCAACCTGATTGACATACCATTCATGAGATTTTCTCATTTACTA
>CAUYON010153595.1:0-22558 GCA_963573935.1 Arctocebus calabarensis | reverse complement strand
GAGACTAAAGGCCTAAAGGAGGAGACAGGGAAAGACCGGGAGAGAAACAGAGAGAGCTTCTCTCTCCCCACTTGAATTCTCTCCCTCTACCAGGAGCTTTAGTGTTTTCTGTATTCTTTTCTGTAAATAAATTCTGTCTTATCACTGGGAGATAGGGGAGAAAATAATGTAATGAAGAATAATAAAATACATGTATTTAAAAAAAAAAAAGAGGCATGCCTCCCTGTCAATAGGCCTCCTTTAAAGAGTTTCCCTGCAAGGCTTTCCTACCAACTTCTACTTAGATCTTGTTGGTTACCCCTGTGCAATACAGGGAGCAGGAAATGTGGAGATTGTTAAGCTGAGTGTGTTGCTGCTCCTATGAATACAAGGTTTCTGAGAGTAAAGAAAGGGACTGTTGGGTGGCGCCTGTGGCTCAAAGGAGTAGGGCACCAGCCCCATATACTGGAGGTGGTGAGTTAAAACCTGGCCCCAGCCAAAAACTGCAAAAAAAAAAAAAAAAAAAGAAAGAAAGAAAAGGACTGTTCACCATCGCTGCCTAATAATTAGGTTAGCAAATGGAGGTTTTTGAGAATAAGGCAGACAAAAGATTTTATGTTTAAAAGAAGAGAAAAAATTAGAAAATTACTTATCATTCATGAAGAATAGAGAAATGAATCAACTACAAGCTTAGAGTTTAAAAAGCATAGAAGAAGTAAGATCAAAAATAATAGCTACTTACTTCTAAAAGTAGCTAATTGAATGGCCCGGGCTCCATTCACCCACTGTCAACCTTCTACAATTTTCTAGAGATTTATTAGCACTCGCCTATGTACCAACTGTGTGCCAAGACAGGGCAGACTTGCAGTCTGTGTATAGTAGCAGACGTGGCCTTTTGCCCATTTCTCATCCATATCCCCATAGAGCTTTGAAGGTATTATTATAATAAAAGCACACTGTGCTTTAGCGAGTCCATCATTTGCTGGTTAAGAGGCAAAGTGATTGAGCAGAGTCGGCAACATGGACTTTGTCACCGACAGACCTGACTTTCTATCTGCTGACTTGACTATGTTTCTTTGGCAAGTTACCTTAACACTCTAAGCCAGTGATTCTCAACCTTCCTAATGCTGTGACCCTTTAATTCGATCCCTCATGTCGTGGTGACCCCCAACCATAAAATTGTTTTCGTTGCTACTTCATAACTGTAATTTTACTACTGTTATGAATCATAATGTAAATATCTGATATGCAGGATGTATTTAGGGGACCCCTGTGAAAAGGTCGTTCGACTCCCAAAGGGGTTGCGACCCACAGATGGAGAACCGCTGCTCTAAGCTCTACTTTCCTCACCCTTAAAATGAAGAACATCAGCTGAATCTCACGGGCATTTCCAAGGCAATGCAGAGGACCAGAGCCCAGGACTCCATAGTAGCTCAGTGAGTGACAAGCTTCCTTATTAGTTTATCTTTCTGCTGGACTGTAAGGTCATGACGGGTCAGGGCACATCTTACCTACCTTCGTATGACCCCCAGTGCCCTGGCAGGAGTCACTCCAGCTGACAGAAGGTCACCGGGCAGGCCCCACCTGAAGACCTCTAACAGGCAGCAGCATGCAGGCCAGCTTGCACTGGCGGAATAAATAGCCCTGGCTGACAGTATTACCCCAGAGCAAGGTAGGAAGGTGGGAAGCTACCGCAGTTAACCCCACTCCACCCTACCCCCCGCCCCGTCTCAGGGATGGCAAGTGACATTGTAGAATTCTCTTCATGGGACATTTGAAATTCTGAGACTCTGGAAAGCAGCTCTCTCATCTCCTTGATCTGGTAAGCCACATATATTCTGTAAACAAAATCGCAAATCTCACTGTTTGGGGTTTTTTTTGTTTATTTGTTTTTGTTTTTTGAGAAAGAGTCTCACTTTGTAGATCTTGGTGAAGGGCTGTGGCATCATAGCTCACAGCAACCTCAGACTCTTGGGCTCAAGCGACTCTCTTGCCTTAGTCTCCCAAGTAGCTGGGACTACAGGCGCCTGCCACAACACCCAGCTATTTTTAGAGACAGGGTCTCACTCTGGCTCAGGCTGGTCTTGAACTCATGAGTTCAAGCAATCCACCCACCTCGGTCTCCCAAAGTGTTAGGATTCCAGGCATGAGCCACTATGCTCACTGAGCCCAGACTCACTGTTTTTCTGCTGATCCCTTAAGCCTTTGGTCAAGTTTTCCTTCTGAAAATCTTTTCCCAGCAACCCCACCATCCATACCAAGCTGGGTTAGGTGTGCGTATCAACCCTCCCCTCCTACTCTGTGCATCTGTTGGTCATAAACTTACCACGTGGCATTCTGACAGTCTGCTTCTAAGCCAGTCTCCCTCAACTGAGGGGTCGCCAGTGTTGGGAATGTCTCTCAGTCATGTCTGATTCCCCGATGCCTAGAACAAGATCTTGCAGAAGGAATGTGATAAAATGTCGAATAAACAGTGTTGGTTTTGATAATGCTTCTACCCCTTGCCTTACAGGAAAGGCTACTGGAGTCTGGAGCAAGAAGGGACGTCTCCCAGCAGTCCCCTATTAACACTTTATCTCTAGAAACTATGCATTCATAATCTTTACAATCTTTTCCCATTTTTTCTTCCAACCCTTTCCCCAAAATACTTATATTCTTTTTCTACGGTAGAGGAGCCAGGGACACAACAGTGTTACTTCAAATAGAAAGGATACACTCCCATTCAAACTCTAACTTTTGTGATGGGAAAGCCCTTTTTATTGTCTTTAAATTTCTCTTTTGTTCCACCTTACCTAGACTCCTTGGTAGGAGACTGAATGTAACAGGTAAAATAGGGTCCCTGGGAGTTCTGGATGGAGACAGGCATATGGAAACCCTTCATAGCGCCTTCAACACAAAAGTCGCAGATATAAACTTTCTTGTCTTGATATTTTAAAATTTAAGGTCTTCAGAATTGGTTGCACTTTGTGAAGGGCAGGGAGAAACAGAAAGAATGAGGTGAGTGAAAACTGCCAATGGAATCACAAGTGACCACGGGGATTAATAAGCCAAGTGAGAACACACACAAATAGCATTTGCCCTTGACAATTCCTCTGTAAGACTTTGTATTAAGTGTTAAAGATAACAAATATTCTCTTCGAATTTATTTATTTACTTTTTATTTTTTGAGACATAGTCTCACTGTCACCTGTGGCAGAATACCCTGGTGTCACGGCTCACAGCAACCTCAAACTTCTGGGCTTAAGTGATTCTCTTGCCTCAGCCTCCTAAGTAGCTGGGACTGCAGCGCCCACCACAACACTCGGCTATTTTTTTGTTGCAGTTGTCGTTGTTTAGCAGGCCCAGACTGGGTTCGAACCCACCAACCTGGGTTTATTTATGTGGCCGGCCCCCTACCCACTGAGCTATGGGTGCCACCCCTCTTCGAATTTCTATTAAGAATTTTATAAAGAATTTCTATTAATCCCCCCAGGACACTCCTGATAACACTCCAAGATTACTAAGTATATTACCATCTAATCTCACTCTCACACTTCAGCACACATAGCTCAGGAGATATTTGTTTTGCCATTTGTTTGTTACTATAACAGCAAAAATGCCACTCAACTGACCTAGACAACAAATAGGAGATAAAGTAAAAATATTCCTTTAAAACATTGCATTCCTCTTGCATACAATATAAGCTGCATTAAGAAACTGGCTAAAAGTGTTTAAGAAAGAATGGAAAGGGTCTTCTCTAAGCCTTTCACAGACTGCAGTCTGGCTTTCACCTTTGACATTGACCGCATGACAGATGGTATAAACCAAAATAACTAAACATCACACCTCAAGATTAAAGCCCCAAGTGCGAAAGTATCATCAATCCTACCAAACATGTATTTGCTTTTCTGTTGGCATCAAAATGTAATTGTTTCTCCTTAAGTTAAATAGACCCATGGTACAACACTCATCCAAACCTGTGCACTTGGCAACAGAAAAGGGAAACTTGCTGCCTTTCATCCATTGTATGGGTCTTATTATTCCACCTAAAATAATCAACTTGAATGAAAGTTTATTCTGTCCTCCTCTGTAAGTGTTGCCAAGCCCAGCACTTCACTTGAGTAAGTAAAAAAGAACGATCTGTTTGTTCACTCAGGTCCATTAAAGCATTAAGGGGTCAGCAGGGAAGGAGGAGGGCGGTCACAAACCCATTTGGGAATCTTAAGAAAGTTTAGCCCTTTACCCCAAAATTATGCGCATCCACTCATATTAACCAAATTGAGGATTTGCTTTTCAGGGAGTTCTTGGTCACCCCATAGCCAATCACTTGTATTGAGTGAGAACAACAGCATTTACAAGTAGAGCGGCCGCTCAATTCTTATTATTAATGGAATAATTTCTCTTCTTTATTCAATTAGCATCACATGACATAAGATTAAAAGATGATGTTTTGAAGTAAGAATTGGTAATAAATCTTTATTTTTAGAAAGGAGCTTTGCTGATTCCTGCTCCACCTGACCTGTCTTGTCTATAGAGCCCCCTGTCAGACCGCTTGGTGGATATTGGCTCACACCTGTGACCTTATCACAATAGGTACTTAAATTGGCTATTTGTTGTGTTTTTTTCTTTGCCTACCCTCTTTGGGGCTTTTTATTGTTGTTTCTTGATGTGTTTTTTTACACATCAAAAAACAAAATGCAGCGGCATCAGCCTAGCTCACAGCAACCTCAAACTCCTGGGCTCAAGTGATACTCCTGCCCCACCCACCCAAGAAGCTGGCACTACAGGCACCTGCCACCATTCTTGGCAAATTTTTACATTTTTTGTAGAGATGGGATCTTGCTATGTTGCACAGGCTGGTCTTGAACTCCTAACCTCAATCAATCCTCCTGCCTTGGCCTCCAAAGTGCTGTGATTATAGGTGTGAGCCACTGCGCCAGCACCTCTGATCCCCTTTTGGACAAGCTTCCTATGTTTGGAAATTTAGGAGGCTCTGCCACCTTTGAGTCCAACTTTCTCAGTGGAAATAAAAGCCAGAAACTCAGGCTCAGAGCCTGTAGCACAGTGATTATGGTGCAGGCCACATTCACCGAGGGTGGCAGGTTCGAATCCAGCCAGGGCCAACTAAACAACAATGACAACTGCAACCAAAAAACGGGCTGGGTGTTGTGGTGGACACCTGTAGTCCCAGCTACTTGGGAAGCTGAGGCAAGAGAATCACTTAACCCCAAGAGTTTGAGGTTGCTGTGAGTTGTGACATGATAGTACTCTACCGAGGGTGACATAATGAGACTCTGTCTCAAAAAAAAAAAGTCAGAAACTCACTTTCCTGGCTTCTTTGCAACTGGATCAGGTCACGTGACCTAGTCCGGACTTAATGCCAAAAAGAATAAGATAAAACCTCTGGCGAGGGCAGTAGAAACACTATCTATGAGAGCCCCTAAGATTTCAGAAGTGGCATAGACATTACATTCTAGAATGTCAGCTAGTGAAGGAGGGCAGATGCTAAACAAATAAGTGAAATAAATATACAGTATGTCAATAGGGAAAGGAACTGGGGCGTGCTCAAGGGAGCCATGGAGTTGTGATTTTGAATGGGTCGGTCAGAGAAAACCTCACTCAGATGAAGAGGTGACATCTGAGCAGATGTGAGGGGCAGCATCCCCACAGCAGGAGCAGAAAGGGCCGAGGGCATGAGGCGGGAGCAGGCCCTGGAAATGCTTCCCTGGGGAGTTATCCCATAATCTCCCTCTAGTAGTTCCTCATCCTAAGAGAAGCAGGACACGGAGAGAACCTAATCGGATAGAGGGGCTCGCCTTGACAAGCTTCCTGCAAATGTCCAGTCTAATTTAGACAATATTACCAACCTGTAGCCAAATCTCCCCATCGCTCCAACACACACAGCATATATTTGTTAACACAAAATATAATTAAAGAAAAAATAAGGAAAGCTTCATTCATCATCACTTCAAATGGGTTTATTTTGGCATTCTTGCCTTATAAATAATTGTTTAGAGGCAACCACGAAAATTGGTGCTCAAGAAAGATGTTTTCTTCATTGAACTTTCATAGCTTAAAATAATAAAACCTGCTTCCGGGGACAGCGTCTAGAGGTATGGAAGCTAATTTTTTTTTTCCTCATCTCTAGTCACTTTACAATCCGCTGCCATCTGAGACGTTGCAGGAGCCGAGAGCTGTCAGAACGGTTGTTTGAGCTCCCTAGGGATAAAAAAGAATAGGAGGAAGGTTGGTGGCATTCAAAATGGTGCAGCGTTTGACGTACCGTTGTAGGCTTTCCTACAATACAGCCTCTAACAAAACCAGGCTGTCCCGAACCCCTGGTAACAGAATTGTTTACCTTTATACCAAGAAGGTTGGGAAAGCACCAAAATCTGCAAGTGGCATGTGCCCAGGCAGACTTTGAGGGGTTCGTGCTGTGAGACCTAAAGTTCTTATGAGGTTGTCTAAAACAAAAAAACATGTCAGCAGGGCCTATGGTGGTTCCATGTGTGCTAAATGTGTTTGTGACAGGATCAAGTGTGCTTTCCTTATTGAGGAGCAGAAAATCATTGTGAATGTGTTGAAGGCACAAGCACAAAGTGAGAAAGCTAAATAAGAAAATGAAGCTTTTTTTGAGTAATAAAAATTAAGAATGAAAAAATAAATAAATAAAATAATAAAACCTCTAGGACTTTTCGTCTTGGGGTAGAGTTTTTATTTTTAAAACTCTAAATCTGAGTTTTAAAATCCATGACTCAAAATCTAAACGAAAGGAAAAAGACACATTTGAATACATAAAAATAATATTTGTATGGCAAAACCCCCTAAACAAAGTCAAAAGACAATGGGAAAATTGAAAGAAAATATTAACAACATATACCACAGGGCAGAAAAAGACCAACATCCCTCATCTATAAATAACTCTTAAAAATTGTAGACTAAAACAAAAAACTTGATAGAAAAATGGGAAAAGAGTGGGTGCCTGTGGCTCAACAGGCTAAGGCGCCAGCCACATACACCTGAGCTGGCAGGTTCGAATCCAGCCTGGGCCTGCCAAACAACAATGACGGCGGCAAGCAAAAAATGGCCGGGCGTTGTGGCCGGCGCCTGTAGTCCCAGCTACTTGGGAGGCGGAGGCAAGATACTCGCCTGAGCCCAGGAATTGGAGGTTGCTATGAGCTGTGATGCCACAGCACTCTTTCAGGGTGACAGCTTGAGGCTCTGTCTCAAAAAAAGTGGGAAAAATAAATCAACAGACAACTCACAAAAAAGACACAAAACTGGTCCACAACATATGAAAAAATGTTCAAACTCAGTCATAATTAGACCAATATAATTAAAACACTACTAAGACATCATTTCTTGCCTATCAGACTAGCAAAAATTAAAAAGCGAGACAACTCATTGTGTTGGCAAAGCATTGGGGAAATGAGCATTCTCCCATTGCCGGTAGAAATGCAGATTGGTACAACCCTTCTGGAATAAAATTTGGCAATACCCAGCAATTCAATAATACACTGTATGCACTTTTGAAAACAGCAACCTCATTCCAGAAATTTACCTTAAAGTTACAACTCCAAAAGTACACATGTACAAGGCTATTTATTGTAGGATTTAAAAATAATCACAAGATATTGAAAACAATCTAAATGACTACACACAGGAGAATTGTCGAATAAATTATGCATATCCACACGCTGAAATATTAAGCATCTATAAAAAGAAAGAGCTAGAGAGTTATGAAGTGATTTGGAGTTATTTCCAGGGTACACTGTTAAATGAAAAAAGGAAAGTATACAGAATACCTATAGTGGGCTACCTTTCAAGTGAGAGATAGGGGGATTTTTTTTTTTAAATGTATCTGCTTATTTGTGCAAAAGAAAAAAGGGAAGTAAGTCAACACCTAAAGAGATGGATTACCTACAGGGCATGAGTAGGAGGGGGTGAAAGATGGAAAAATGGGACGAGGGTAGTATAGATGAGCTGGGGACTTTCACTCTTAAAATCATAGTGATGTTTCATATACTCCAAAAAAGTAAAAAAATTAATTAAAATCAACCTGGGTGGGCTCGGAGCCTGTGGCTCAATGGGCTAAGTGCCAGCCACGTACACCTGAGCTGGCGGGTTCAAATCCAGCCCAGGACCGCCAAACAACAATGACGGCTGCAACCAAAATATGGCCGGGCGTTGTGGTGGGCGCCTGTAGTCCCAGTTACTTGGGAGGCGGAGGCAGGAGACTCGCTTGAGCCCAGGAATTGGAGGTTGCTGTGAGCTGTGATGCCACAGCACTCTATCCAGGGTGACAGCTTGAGGCTCTGTCTCCAAAAAAAAAAAAATCAACCTGGGTGTGGAGGGAAGCCAAAGTGGATTGCAAACAGTGACAGATGAAACTAACTATATCATAAATAAATAGTATAACTATGCTATGAGGATATGGAAAAAGAAAGAACTAACCTGAGTAAGTTTGGAAAACTGTTGATACGTAAGTCTAAAAACAAGCAAAAAAACTGTACACAAATACCACACTGTTGCTAATAAATCTAATTCCCTTCTGGGTGTGAGTTAGCAATTCTGTAACTCTTTATATGTATACTAGGATTGAGAAAATAAGTAAATATTTTTAGAAGAGAGCCATGTTTTTTATCGTTGGAGAAAAAAGTTGCAAATAAGAAAAAGAGGAAGGTAGAATCAACCGTATGGTGTCATCTTGGAATTGGAAGAAGCAGTAGGAGATCATGGAGATACAGTGCCCAGAGATTAAGGTAAGAACGTAAATACGGATGTGTGTGTGTGTGTTAGTCTATGTTTGTGTAGATTTCCTGTCCACTAAAAGAGACTGAGAGGAATGACATGCTAGAAGCAATGGGCACTCCTTGGGCTCAGAACCTGGATTCTACACTCTCTGAAACAAAGAACTTCTTGGAGAGGTGTTTGATTCCAAGGCTGAAGCTGGGCAAATACCAGCTGAGCCAGGAACATCATGGGACACCAGAAATAGGGAGGTGCTTAAAGAAGGATAAGGAATGTCGAAAGCACACAGATGCCATCCTGAAGGAACTCCCAATAACCCCAACTGGAATGACTTGAACAACAAAAGTTATAACAGTATTGGATTATAACCCTTAGAATAAAATAAATAGTCGTGAGTCCATACACATAGACGAATGGGGGAGAAAGGGCAACTCCTCCTTACCAAAGAATCCCATGATCAAGGAAGAAGACAACTTCCATTTGAACCCCACAGTATTATAATAATCGCTGATCCACCAGTGGGTGCTAAAATTAGTGGGTGCGAGGCGAAGCAGAAATAGCATGCTGGCATATGCTCATGTATCTCCCCCAAGATATTTCTCAATTTCAAAGTGAAAAATAACTTAACAGTGAAGGTAAGCAGACAATATCTAAACTAAGTGATCAAAGTTAACCTCAGAAATAAAAAGACATACAGACATCAAGGAGTCCTGAGATAATATTCTGAGAAAGACACAGGATCACTTCTGCAGGTTTCTTGACAGAAACGTGTAGCCTGAAAACATCAGACAAATGCAGATTGAGAGACATTCAACAAAATAACTGACCAGTATCCATCATAAGTGTCAAGGTCCTAAAAAAGGAAGAGGGACTGAAGGACCGTCACAGATGGCTGGAGATAAAGAGACAGAACGATTAAATGCTGTGTAGGATCCTGGGTTGGGCTCCTAAAACAGAAAAGGAACATGAGGTTGGAAGGCAGAGGACTTGTGAAACCTGTATGTTTTAGTTAATAGCACGGCACTGTTGTTAATTTCCTGGTTTTGATCACTGTACCATGGTCTTATGTAAGTTGTTAACATGAGAGGAACCTGGGTAAACCTCACTGTTTTTGGAACTTTTCTGTAAGTGACATGCGATTTCAAAATAAAGATAAAATAAAACTCTAAGCTTCTAAGGCCTTCTGTCCTTGAAGCTTCCATTGATGTTTAATTTTCGAGGAACCAAGGGCTCACATCCTTGTTTAGTCTAGACAGAGCAACCCACTTCCCTCTGGTAACCCTGCTTACCCCTCTCAAGTCTGACATTCGCCTCCCCTGAATCAACATAGAAGCTGCAAACATTTGTTTTTGTTGTGTGCCATGCCCTGTACGTGAACCTGATACTGTCCCTGTCTCCTCACAGTTTACTTCTACTGATTCCACATAGGTCAGCTAGTAAGTCACCACTCAAATTGTAAATATTGCCCTCACTCCTATTTTTCCAAGATGGGTCCAGGAGATCCATATTCTTATCTCTTCTACTGCTGAGAAAGAATCCCAGAGATGAACTAACCCATGTTACTGTTTGAACTATTGATACAAAAGTTTCTATTGGCTGAGCTGAAAATTAAATGAGTTATACCTCCATCAAACGACCTCCATGTCCTGTTTTCTAGGAAAATGTCAAAGTGCTCGCACGGCTTGCCTGTAGCAAAAGGAGACACAGTGTTTTATTTAAAGAGACAACCAGTTATCTGGGGTTTCCTTGCAGGAGCCTGAAGGATTCGTTTCTTAATGATTTAGAAATCATAATATCATTATGACTGAAAGAGAGAAAGCCCATAACAAACAATACAGTATTGTTATTAAAAACCCACTGACTTAGGCAATGGTAGATCTGTTTTAACAAAACAAGAAAAGGTCATGAAGGTGACGCATTAGGAGTTTGCTAATTAAATCCAAATCAGAGTGTCCCTGATAACCGCAGGTGACCTTTGAACAACTTGAGGGTTAGGGGAACTGACCCCCATGCAGTCAAAAAGCCAAATGTAACTTTTAACACCCCCAAAACTGAACTACTTCTATCCCACTAATAACCTTATCAATAACATAAATAATTGTTTTAACACCTATTTTGCACATTATTTGTATCACATACTGTATTCTTTTTTATTTTATTTTATTTTTTATTTTATAAGAGATGGGATCTCGCTATGTTGCCCAGGCTGGAGTGCAATGACTATTCACAGGCATAATCCCACTACTGATCAGCAGATTTTTATTTTTTTTGAGACAGAACCTCAAGCTGTCACCCTGGATAGAGTGTTGTGGCATCACAGCTCACAGCAACCTCCAATTCCTGGGCTCAAGCGAGTTTCTTGCCTCCGCCTCCCAAGTAGCTGGGACTACAGGTGCCCGCCACAACACCTGGCCATTTTTTGGTTGCAGCCGTCATTGTTGTTTGGAGGGCCCAGGTTGGATTTGAACCCGCCAGTTCAGGTGTACATGACTGGCACCTTAGCCCGTTGAGTCACAGGCACCGAGCCTCAGCATGGGATTTTTGACTTGTTATGTTTCTGACATGGGCCAGTTCACCCTTCCTTAGGCAACCTGGTGGCCCCCACTCCTGGGACCATATTGATGTCAAACTTAGCATGGACACCCAATTGGCATAGTGCACTACAGCCCCAAACTCCTGGACTCAAGCGCTCCTTCTCTCTCAGCCTCCCGAGTAGCTGGGACTACAGGTATAATAACATAAGCTATAGAAAAGAAAATGTTATGAAAAAATCATAAGGGAGAGAAAATATATTTATAGTACTGTACTGCATTAATTGATAATGATATATTACAGCATCGGTTTGTAAGAACTGTCTGTCTGAACTGGTGATCAATCACAGCTGCAAACCTTAATCTACAGCATGTAGCAAGAAATTCAGATGGTTCCTGTAATGTCATGACTCATGACTTTGCTTATTGGGAGCACTTCTAGCATCACTAGTAGCACTTCAAATGGGCTCCGTGGTGTTATTTAGGGGTTACAGTACTGCACTAAACTCTTGAAAAATGTTTATGAATCACAAGAGATCACTTGTTACTGTGATATGTGATTAACTGGAGAGATGAACTGCTGACCCAGAGATGATGAGTGTCACAGACATTTTAAACCAATATTCACAACACTTGAGCTCAGTGCAATAGCAATAGGAGGTGGCCATGAAGTCATTCCAGTATTCAAGGGTGGACTATAGTTAATTTTATGCAATTATAATTTAATACTGCGTCTTTATGTCTGTTTACATTTCTCTTGACTTTGAAGGGCACCATATACAGTCTGGTTTGTGTACATAAGTTTTGACATTTTAATTTCTTATAATAGATTTGTGTATATTTTATGGTAGCTTATGATAAAATAGAGGCCTATGGCTCTGCTTTGATTGCAAAGCAATAGGCTGGAAAAGAATTAAAACACATTAGGATGTGTTTTAATGAGAAGAACAAAAACAATGTCTATTTCCAAATGAGAAGAACAAAAACAATGTCTATTTCCAAATGGCATGCCTTTGTATATAGATATTCTGTTTATGTTTGCAAAAATAGGGATTTTGTTAAGGATAGTAATAGCACCTACTCCCAAAGTTGTTGTGAAGAATAAATAAGTTAATATATGTACATTAGTGAGAATACATTGTTAGTTTTAGCCATCGTCATCATCTATAATTTTCTAGTTCTGATTACCCTTATATATGCATGCTTATTGCTAAAGTAGAATTATATATTATTCTCTTAAAGAGTTGACCATAATCTCCTATTATTAATGATTGCTGACTTATACTATCGTAAATTAAGTAAATAAAATCACTGAATTATGTCTAAGTTTAGGGTTGGGCCTGGTGGCTTACAACTTTTATCTCAGCACTTTGGGAGGCCGAAGTAAGAGGACTGCTTGAGACCAAGAGTTTAAGACCAGTCTGGGCAATATAGTAAGACCCCCATTTCTACAAAAATAAAAATAAGTTTATGGTTAATGATTTTGTAGTAAAAAAAAAAAATCATGTGTAGGTTCAGTGCCCATAGCTCAGTGGTTATAGCTACAGCCACATACACTGAGGCTGGCAGGTTCAAACCCTGACCAGGCCAGCTAAACAACAATGACAACTACAATAAAAAAAAAAAATAGCTGGGCATTGTAGTGGGCACCTGTAGTCCCAGCTGTTCAGGAGGCTGAGACAAGAGAACTGCGTAAGCCCAAGAGTTTGAGGTTGCTATGAGCTGTGACGCCACAGCACTGTACCGAGGATGACATAGAGAGACTCTGTCTCAAAAAAATTAAAAAAGAAAATCATATGTATAAATGTATAATCTTATCTTAGAAATTCTATAAGGAAATTGTTATGTTACTATCAATAAATTTCACCTTGTATTGTCTATTTTGTTTATTCCTAATTCTTTGTTATTATCTAGATCTATTCTCACTGGCAGATGATGGGTTTGGCAGGTAAGCCACAGAATCTTTCATTTTAAGTGAGCAACAGTAAAAGAAAAAGACTGGCCACTGCTTCCTACTTGTTTCCTATAAAAAATTACTTTTAACTCATGTTTTTTTGTTTTTTTTTTTTTTTTGTAGAGACAGAGTCTCACTTTATCGCCCTCGGTAGAGTGCCGTGGCCTCACACAACTCACAGCAGCCTCCAACTCTTGGGTTTAGGGGATTCTCCTGCCTCAGTCTCCCGAGTAGCTGGGACTACAGGCACCCACCACCACAACAAAAAACATTTGAATCACTTTGTCAAGAAACTATCTCTTATATGAGTCCAAACCTCATAGTACTACTTACAGAAGATGGCCAGCTCTCATTAAATTAACAAGCTTATGTTTTTAATCCTTTGATTATTGTTTAATAAAGTCATCACCCAGTCTCATCTAATGAAGTTGATTTGAATAAAGAAAAGCCTCTGCATTAATAAATACATTTTAGGACATAAATAATGTTATTTAAAATTTCTAACATAACTAATGACCCAGTGGAAACTAGCATCTTACCTTCACAAACAAGTGGCTACTATCTCATTTATATGTACTGAAAATCATAGCATTTACTTTCAAAGCTTACTTTGTAAGTAGTCTCAAGTCAATTATACCTCCCCATTACATTACTTTATGTAAATAATTTATTTAGAAAGAAATTCTTTATAATAACATAAAAAGAAAACTTTGAATCTTAGTGATTCAAATGGTGTTATTAATTAGGGAAGCTAAGAAAAAGCTTCCAACTCATGCAGAAGAAGTAGACTTTCCATAATCACAAATATGTGAAAAACACAGTAAAGTAGGTAAGATCGTTTTCATACGTCATTGCTTTTATTCTCACAACCACCCTGCAAAGGAAAGATGTAGAAGATGAGACCCGGATGTAGAGGCCCAGAATAGCTAAGGCTTGTCCAAGATTAGACAGCTCATGTTCTATTCTTCCACCCTTCTTTCACCATATACGACAATCAACTGAAGATAGACTAAAGACCTAAACAAAAGACTCAAAACTAGGCTCGGTGCCCGTAGCTCAGTGGTTAGCCGTCAGGCACATATACTGGGCAGGCAAGTTCGAACCCGGCCCAGGTCTGCTAAACAACAATGACAACTGTAACAACAATAAAAATAGACAGGTGCTGTGGCGGGTGCCTGTAGTCCCAACTACTTGGAAGGCTAAGGCAAGAGAATCAGGTAAGCCTAAGAGTTAGAGGTTGCTGTGAGCTGTGATGACAGAGCACTCCACCGAAAGCTACATAGTGAGATTCTGTCCCCTCCTCCAAAAAAAAAAGACTCAAAACTACTAGAAGAAAACACAGGAAAAACACTTCAGGATATTGGTCTAGGCAAAGATCTCAAAAACACAGGCAACAAAAAATAAAAATAGACAAATGGGATTATATTTAATTGAAAAGCTTCTGCACAGCAAAGGAAATGTTCAACAGAGTAAAGAGATGATCTGTTGAATGGGAGAAAATGTTTGCAAACTATTCATTTGACAATGACTACTATCTAGAACTTACAAGAAACTTCAAACAATTCTACAGTAAAAAAAAAAATCCCATTAAAAAGTGGGAAAAGGACAATAAATAAATAAAATAAATAATTCTCATATACAAATGGCCAGCACGTATATGAAAAATTGCTCAAATTACTAATCATCAGGGAAATGCAAATTAAAATCACAGCGAGATATCATCTTACCTAATTAGTATAGAACATCTATTATTAAACTAGATGCTGGTGAGGCTATGGAGAAAGAAATGTAAATTAATGTAGCTACCATGGAAAATAGTATGGAGAGTCCTCAAAAAAAGCTAAAAATAGGAGCAGCACCTGTGGCTGACCGGAGGTGGAGGGTTCAAACCTGGCCCTGGTCAAAAACTGCAAAAAAAAAAAAAAAAAACTAACAAAAAATAGAACTACCATAACATACAGCAATGCCGCTGCTGGCTATTTATCCAGAGGAAAAGAAATTCACATACAGAGGGACATTTGCAGCACTATTCACAGTAGCAAAGCTGTGCAATCAACCTAAAGAAAATGTAGTGTGTGTACAGAATACTATTTAAACATGAAAAAGAATGAAATTATGCCATTTGCAGCAACACAGATAAAACTGAAGGTCATTATGTTAAGTGAAATAAACCAGGCACAGAGAGGAAAATGTCACATGTTTTCACTCACGTGTGAGAGTTGAAAAACTTGTTCTCTCTCTGGAGCACAGAATAGAATGCTAGGTACCAGGGGATGGAGTGGGCACGTGGGAAAGGGAGAATGAAGTAAGGTTGATTAATGGGTACAAGGATACAGTTAATAAAAGGAATAAGTTCTAATGTTTGATAGCAGAGTAAGGTGACTCCAGTGGGGTGTTCTCTATTTGAGAACAATGTATTGTGGCCAGGTATGGTGGCTCATGCCTGTAATCCTGGCACTCAGAGAGGCTGAGGCGGGAGCATCCCTTGAGCTCAAGAGTTCAAGACCAGCCTGGAATCGCTGAGCCCAAGAGTTTGAGGCCGCTGTGGGCTATGATGCCACCGCACTCTACTGAAGGTGACAAAGTGAGACTGTCTCAATTAAAAAAAAAAAAAGACCATCCTGAGCAAGAGTGAGAAAGACTCCATCTCTACTAAAAAAAAAAAAAGAAGAAGAAGAAGAAGAAAGAAAGAAAAACTAGCTGGGCATGGTGGTGGGTACCTGTAAGTCCCAGCTACTCGGGAGGCTGAGGAACAAGAATCTCTTGAGCCCAAGAGTTTGAGGTTGCTGTGAGCTAAGATGACTCCAGCATACTCTAACCAGGGCGCCAGGGTGGCTCTGTTTCCAAACAAAACAAAACCCCAATGTATTGTATATTTCAAAACAGCTAGAAGAGAGGACCTGAAATAATCCCCACATACACGCAGTAGAAATGACAAATACTTTAGAAGATGTATACCCAAGTACCCTGACTTGACCGTTAAACATTCTATACTTGTAACAAAACATTACGTGTATCCTATAAAGATGTACAAATAAATTTTTAAAAAGGATATAGAACCTAGGTTAATTTTATTTCTATATTTTTGGTTAGTATTTATTAATAATTACAGCTGACTTCTGAAGTTACTTTGTCAATATAGCAATAATTAAATATCTTGGTGTTCCCCCCCCCCGCCACCAGAGGGAACTCTCATCACTCCCTGGAAACACCAATTCGATTCAGGGAAAGGGCTAAGAGCACAGGAAGAGCATGTTTTTCGAGGTTTTCAAAGCGATACTGCCACCTTGTGGGGTAATGGTGAATTGAGGTAGGTTGTCCTAAAGGACAATTTCAACTTCACCTAATTAAAATTCTCAATGGGCCATAACGGCAACTTCCAGAAACATTTTAGATTTGAGCTCAGAGAAACATAATATTCTAATATTTTCATCGGGTGCATAACTAAACTGCTGTTTTCATATAAATTGCCAAACTGAATCCAAAAAGAATTCATTCATTCATTCATTCATTCATTACATATTTACTAAGTACCAGCTATGTATTATGGATAAAGCCAAGGATATAAAGGTGAATAAGGGTGTACTCCACGTGTATAGACTACAATGCGCTATTCCTATAATGACTGAGAATATTTACTCTTGAAACTGATGGCCCCAGTTCAAATCCCAGATCTGCCACTAACCAGCTATGTGATTTTGGGCAAGTCACCTAAACATTCTGTGTCCCCTCAGTCTCATCATGTGCAGAATCAGAATAATGGCAGCAACTTCCCCCTATGGTTATCAGATACTCTTTACAGCATTAAGTACTCTAAATGTACAGAAATACCTTCAGGGTGGGCAACATCCCTTAGACTAGTGGTTCTCAACCTTCCTAATACCATGACCCTTTAATGCAGTTCCTCATGTTGTGGTGACCCCCAACCATAAAATTATTTTCATTGCTACTTCATAACTGTAATTTTGCTACTGTTATGAATCGTAATGTAAATATCTGAAATGCAGGATGGTCTTAGGCAACCCCTGTGAAAGGATCACAACCCACAGGTTGAGAACCGCTGCCTTAGATGAAGATGAGCTGTGGAGATGAGGTGTTATCACGCTAAGATTTAGAAGTGGGAAATCAAAGACTCTCCAGGATCAAAGTAATCAATATTGGTTTATCCTAGTGTGTATGTCTGGAATTTGCTCAGTGCAGCATTGCTTTTAACTGCAAAGGACTGAAAACTACCTAAATGCAACGAATAGGGGGGCTGGTTCAATTGATTGTGGCGCAGCTGTACAGTAATATAGAAAGCAGGCATGAGGCAGAGCTATCTGTACTGAGGTGAAGCAATCTCCAATACACACAAAGGGGGGAAATGAATGCAGGGCAGCAAGGGCTGTGTGGTGTGCTACTGTGTGTTCAGCAGTGAGGGTAGGATTCATGTGCACTTCAAGATGTGCAGAATATCTGGAGAAGGATATCATGTGGATTTGCTCCCTCATCCTCTGGGATCTGCTTCCCCCCATTCCTAGAAGCCACTGGGAATGGTCCTTCCACAGTCTAAAGGGCGCTGGTCCCTATTCAACCTCCCCTGAATTTAAGATCCCTCTTAGGAAAAGCCTCAAGCTTTTCATCCCAATCTCCTCTCCACCTTCTCTCCCTGCCAAGACAAAGGAAATTACCAAAAACAGGTTGCGTTTGGCACTGGGCTTTTGAATAAACATTGTTGAGTTTCAAAAGCAGAAGCCCTCTTCCCACCTCCCAACTCTCCCTCACCTGTTCTTGTCAAAGGCAAAGTCCACCATTAGTTACAGCACTCAAATTGCGAATGTGCTAAAATATAGACAAGCAATAATGAAAGTGACTCTGAGGATTTCTTCTTTTGATTAGTAAAGGATAGGGAAGGGAGAAAGGGCTTGAGGGGGCACCGCCTGTGGCTCAGTGGGTAGGGCGCCGGCCCCATATACCGAGGGTGGCCGGTTCAAACCCGGCCCTGGCCAAACTGCAACAAAAGAACAGCAGAGTGTTGTGACAGGCGCCTGTGGTCCCAGCTACTCGGGAGGCTGAGGCAAGAGAATCGCCTAAGCTCAGGAGTTGGAGGCTGCTGTGAGCTGTGACGCCACAGCACTCTACCAACAGCAATAAAGTGAGACTGTCTCTAAAAAAAAAAGGGCTTGAGGATTCTGAAACCATTAGGTATTCCTCAAAGGAGAGGATGGCAGGCATGGTGGGCAGCGGGTGTCAGCAAGGAGGCTGAGGAAAACAGAAAGTCAGCAAAGGCCTGAGTTTGCCTAGAATTCCTCTGGGGTTTCATTGTATCTCGTTGACAGACTTTTTTTTTTTTTTGTGGAGACAGAGTCTCACTCTATCGCACTCGGTGGAGTGCTGTGGAGTCACAGATCACAGCAACCTCCAGCTCTTGGGCTCAAGCGATTCTCTTGCCTCAGCCTCCCAAGTAGCTGGGACTACAGGCACCCGCCACAGCGCCCAGCTAATTTTTGATGCAGTTCGGCTGGGGCCAGGTTTGAACCTGCAGCCCTCGGTATATGGGACTTGCTGAGCCACAGGTGCCACCCAACAGACTTTCAATATCCATGGGAAGCTGCCTGTACTCTATTCAGAGAGGATGAGACCTAAGCATTTCCACTTAAGGAAGAGAGGGTGAGAGCTTCTAGGGGATGGGTCTGGCTTCTCCAACATGAGCCCAGAGGGGCCAGGCATGGTAGCTCACACCTAAAATGCTAACACTGTGGGAGGCTGAGGCAGGAGGATCGCTTGAGCCCATGAGTTTGAGGTTGCTGTGAACTCGGTTGATGTGTGGCACTCTAGCCTGGGTGATAGGGTGAGTCCCGAAAGCTGCCCCAGGCACCAATGTTACCACAGCCCAAGGACCTCAGAAATCTAGAAATATTGGTTAAATTAATAAACAGAAGAATGTTAACGTGTGTAAATGAGCTATAATATGAAGGTGTGTAAAATGCTGCCTGAGCATCCCCCAAGGCTCTGCCAAGACAGATATGGAGAGTCGAGAGGGACCTTTCCTCAAGCCTGAAGGCTCATGGGGCGGTGGAGAGAATACCTGGAAAGTTGATACCAAGCAGCAGGACTGAACAATCAAGCCATGGAAAGCATTTCTGAGCAAGCATCAGTGAGAGGGAGAAAATCCAAGGGCAGATCTGGAGTACTCAGGCCAGGGAACTCCAAGGACCAGGCAGGCCATAGCCAGGAAAGACCATGGCAGGGGCTAGTTTGGTGGATCAAGCTTCAGACCAAGACTGAGAAGTGGACTTGGGCACCAGAGAGGAAGGGCCCAAGGCTACCTGATAGAAACTTCTGCTGTGATGGAAATGTTCTATACCTATGTTGTCCAATGTGGCTACTAAGCATTCAAAATGTGGCAGTGCCATTTTAATTAAATCTAAAAGCCACCGGTGGCTACTGTATAGAACAGCACAAGTGGGAGCTAGCAAATCTTTGGTGCCAAGTGAAGAGGACCCGAGAAAGCCCTTAGTAGGTATTGCTCAAGACTTGAATTCCGCTGAGCTGAGTACCGGGAGGGGGGGCCAGACCCCAGCTCCCATGGTCAGATGGAGAGTGGCTGGACATTTGAACTGCGTGACCAGAAGTTGAGAAAGAAACTGAATGAAGTAAATACCATGGAAGAAGAAACATCCAAGGAGAAGTGAAGAAACGCTCTTAACCAGAATCAAAACACAAATTTCTAACCAGGGAAAACATCCTCAGTCTCCCAAGCTGAGGGGCCTTCCAGGGAAAGCTGCCTGGCTGGGCGGAAGGAAGGTTTGGTTGTTTCACCTCCTACATCATCACCTCTGTTTACTAACGGTGTCCTTTGTAGTTTCCCTAACGCTGTGATACACTAACTACCTTGAGGGAGTAAGGAGACCAAACGTGAAGCCCTCTCCAGCCTGTTACAGAGGGTGAATGGGAGGACTGCCCAGCTGGGAGAGCTGTCAAGCTGGCTGTCACAGTCATCCAAAGTAGTGGGGGCCATGAAGACCGTGGCTGGGAATGGAGAAATGCAGGGTATGCCGGGGACTGCTTGAAAGTGGGAGGAAGAGAGGGCCTGGTGATAAATGGTCCAGTGAAGCCAGACTGCCCAGATCTGAATCCTGTTTTTTTCACTTACCAACCAGTGACCTTAGTTTTCCTGTTTCTCTAGAAATGAGTACCCCTCTCTCCCCATCACCTGTGCAGCAGGTGTAAAGAAGCACACCCAAAACTCCACCAGCCCGGGAAATCTCACACCTCTCTGTCCCTCACACCCAGTATCCACCCGAAGGTCAAGGCTAATGTCATCACACCCTCTAGCCCTCTGTGCCAGTTATCACAGCCGGAGGCCCGGTCGTACCTTACCTCCCAGGCTCTCTGCACCCTCTCTTCTGGTCCTTCTCCACTCCCAAGCTCTGTGCCTCTGCCCTCTGGGTCAGTCAGCCGTAAGCAATCTCTCTCACATCTCAATCTGCCTCCTTTCTAAGCCAACCCTTCTCTGTGGACACTTGGCCCCATCCCCCTGCCCAAGGCCACTGCTCCAGTGATTACCACTTCCCCCCATTATCACCAGTTTCTCCCTACAGTATTGCTCTCGCTGAAATACATTCATTTTGTCGTTACTCCCAATTTAAATCCCAAATTTCTTAGAACAATTATGCTAAAAGAAAGACACCACTCATCCAATCTTAAATTTTCTGATTCCATTTCATAAAATTCTAGAAAATGAACACTAACCCACTGATCTATGATGACAGGAAGTAGACCAGTAATTCTCTGAGGGGAAGGGACCAAGGGAGGGCTTCCAAAGGGGTAGGAGGAAATTTTTGAGGGTATCAACCATGTTCATAATCTTGACTGTAGTGGCTTCATGGGTGTAGGTATGTCCAAAGACATCAAATGGAACTCTTTTTTTTTTTTTGTAGAGACAGAGTCTCACTTTATCACCCTCAGTAGAGTGCCATGGCTCACAGCTCACAGCAACCTCCAACTCCTGAGCTTAGGTGATTCTCTTGCCTCAGCCTCCCGAGCAGCTGGGACTACAGGCGCCTGCCACAACGCCCGGCTATTTTTTTGCTGCAATTTGGCCGGGGCCAGGTTTGAACCCGCCACCCTAGGTGTATGGGGCCAGCACCCTACCCACTGAGCCGAGGGTGCCACCCCAAATGGAATTGTTTATGTGTAGTTTACAGCTTGATTATATTTCATTAAGAAAAACATCAACTTTCCGACCACACATCCCTCTCGTCATTGCCCAATTTTCCTGCTCCCCTTGATGGTGAAACTCCCTAAACTCTCCAGTTTCCACCCCATCCTCCACTTACCTCTCTCCCTCCCTAGCTCCTAGGCAGCTCAACTGGCCACTTCCCCACCGCTGACTCCCCGGGCAGACTTCCCAGGATAACAATCATTCACTTCTTCAAGAACTTTGCACCACTGTCACCCCAGTGAGGTTTTCCCTATTTAAAACTGCAGCCTGCCTAGTCACCTCCAACATTTCCATCTTCCCCATCCCTGCCTGACTGTTCACCTACCATATAGCACCATCTGACCCACAGCATTTCTTGTCTACTGAGTATCTCCTCCAGCTAGAATTTTAGTTCCCAGAGAGCAGGGATTTTTGCCTATTTTATTCATTGTTCTAACCCCTCTTCCTTGGCCTCTCCTGTGTCTCAAATATTGTGACCACTGGATTAGTGTCTTCAGAGGGATTTGGTTGTAAATAAAAGAAACCTAGTCATAGCTAAGCAAAAAAGTATTAGAGGGATTCCAAAGAATTTCATGGACTCCTGGAGATGGGGAAGTACAGCCAGAATAAGGAGACTAGTCATCAGGAACAAGATGATTTATCTCTTCTCTAATCCAATTTGCTGAAGCAAAATGATCTCTTTAATTTCTTTGCACTTAGGTGTCATTCTCTGCAGACCAACTTTCTTTACAGATGACCCAGACTTAGAATTCCCAGCCTCCCACCCCCATCTTAACAGATCAAGAACTTCACTATAAATCCCAATTTCAAG
Source organism: Arctocebus calabarensis (assembly GCA_963573935.1). NCBI lineage: Eukaryota > Metazoa > Chordata > Mammalia > Primates > Lorisidae > Arctocebus > Arctocebus calabarensis. The sequence goes on along the minus strand of CAUYON010153595.1, from coordinate 347 downwards.
TCCCTATTTAGAGAAGGCCTGAGTCAGTTGTACCATCCCTAGTCCCATGTGAATAGGCAGGTAGCCACTTAAGTATCAGTAAGAGTGGCTTTTTAGGGTCTATGAGGCTTATTAATAGAAAAGACATTTATAGTCACTTGTTAAAGTTGAGCATTTAAAACCTTCCCTTAAGCTTTTAACTTCCAAATACTCAGTTAGAAAACTAGTACATTTTTTTTTTTTGAGACAGAGCCTCAAGTTTTCACCCAGGATAGAGTGCTGTGGCATCACAGCTCACAGCAACCTCCAATTCCTGGGCTCAAGCGAGTCTCTTGCCTCCACCTCCCAAGTAGCTGGGACTACAGGCG
>CAUYON010153594.1:0-15823 GCA_963573935.1 Arctocebus calabarensis | reverse complement strand
CCTCCAACTCCTGGGCTCAAAGTGATTCTCCTGCCTCCGCCTCCCAAGTAGCTGGGGCCACAGGCACCCGCCACAACCCCTGGCTATTTTTTTGGTTGCAGCTGTCATTGTTGTTTGGCGGGCCCGGGCTGGATTCGAACCCGCCAGCTCAGGTGTATGTGGCTGGCGCGTTAGCTGCTTGAGCCACAAGTGCCGAACCATATTAATATTTTATTTATTTTTATTTATTTATTTATTTTTCTGAGACAGAGCCTCAAGCTGTCACCCTGGATAGAGTGCTGTAACATCACAGCTCACAGCAACCTCCAATTCCTGGGCTCAAGCAAGTCTCCTGCCTCCGCCTCCTAAGTAGCTGGGACTACAGGCGCTCACCACAACGCCGGGCCATTTTTTTTGGTTGCAGCGGTCATTGTTGTTTGGTGGGCCCTGGATTCGAAGCTGCCATCTCAGGTGTACGTGGCTGGTGCGTTAGCTGCTTGAGCCACATTAATATATATATATATTTTTTTTATTTCAAGCTGGCTTTGCTTTCAGTTTCCTTGTTTTTTTTTTTTGTTTGTTTATTTTATTTTATTTTATTTTTTTCCATTGTCCTTCCTTGTAACGATGCGCGGGCCAGTTTGCCTCCCAAGTAGCTGGGATTACGGGCGCTCGCCACTACGCCCGGCGGTGTGTTCTGTCCTGGTGGTTGAGACGGGGTCTTTTCTCTGGCTCAGTCATTATGCTGGTCTCGAACTGTGAGCACTGGAAATCCACCCGCCTCGGCTTCCCACAGCGCTGGGATTACAGACGTGAGCCACCACGCCCGGCCCTCACTCTGTTCCTTGAGCTAAAGTACATCATCATAGCTCACTACAAAATCAAACTCCTGGGTCAAGCAATCCTCTTGGCTCAGCTTCCCGAGTAGCTGGAACTACAGGTATATACCACCTCAAAGTTTTAATTTAATTTAATTAGTAGTAGTAGTAGTAGTATTGGAGACAGAGTCTCATACCCTTGGTAGAGTGCCATAGTGTCATAGCTCACAGCAACCTCAAACTCTTGAGCTCAAGTGATCCCCTTGCCTCAGCCTCCTGAGTAGCCGGGAATACAGGCACCCACCATAGAGCCTAGCTATTTTTAGAGACGAGATCTTGCTCTGGCTCAGGCTGGTCTTGAGCCTGTGAGCTCAGGCACTCCACCTGCTTTGGCCTCCCAGAGTGCTAGGATTACAGGCGTGAGCCACCATGCCCGGCCTCAAAGTTTTAATTTTAAAAGACCATTTACCAACATCATACTATAGATATTTCAAGAAAGAAGAAAAGATAGCACTATCTAATAAAGATTGTTATAGGCCAACCACAGTGGCTCACACCTGTGATCCTACCACTTTGGGAGGGTTGCTTCAGATCAAGAGTTCAAGACCAGCCTGAGCAACATAGCGAGACCCTATTTCTACAATGAACAGAAAAATTAGCTGACTGTGGTGGTGTGTGCGTATAATCCCAACTACTCAAGAGGCTGAGGCAGGAGGAGTTTTATATTAATTAAATGTATGTGGGTCAAAGTGTGTTACTTTTCTACATAAAAAACTTAACTTCTGACGATGTTCTCCCGAGTTTGAGGTCGTAGTGAACTGTGAGCACGCCACTGCCCTCATGCCCAGTCAGCAAAGTGAGACCCTGTCTCAAAAACAAAAGTTTGTAAATAAGTAAAAAGTAAAGATTATTTTAGACAAATTATCCAGTTACTCAGGAGTTTGGTGATTGGGTACTTCAGAGTCCACCGAGGTTTTAAATATTTGTTGTTAGCCAATAAATTCACTTTGTGATAGATTTATACGTCGTATGTTGAAACCTAAAAGTGTGACGACACAACATGGTATTTGTAACCTGTAGTCAAACCTGAGTAAATCTAGTATCCGCTGGATCGGAGCCATGTGGAGCAAGCTTTGCCCCAGCAGTTCTTTTTATTCTTAGAGAAACAGATAAACTATGATACCTTAAGGGGACATTTCAGCAGGTTACCAGTAAATCGCGAACGCTTTGAAAAGGGGCGGCGCCTGTGGCTGGAAGGAGTAGGGCATCAGCCCCTTTAGAGGTGGCGGATTCAAACCTAGCCTGGCCAAAAACTGCAAAAAAGCAAACAAAAACAAAGTTTTGAAAAGGATTAATGTATTCTTATATCAAAAGAGTACAACATTGTGAGCTGGGACATTAGTGCCTATAAGGCAGCTGGTCCTCAGAAAAGGTTCCGCTCTCCAAAAGTGACAGGTCTGACGCGGCCCAGGTCACTGAGGGTTCTGAGCAGTGAGCGATGTCGCTCTCCCTTTTTTTGGTAGCATTGCCTCTGCTTTAGTTTTACAAACTACAGGAGTGCTATCGAGTTTGGGCAGGTGAAAAGGAAACCATTTAACCTGGTTTTGTTTAACAGCATTGCCTTCTATGGGCTGTTCTGTGAACTATTTAATTCTTAGTTAGGGACTGACCGGGAAAATAAAACCCGAGCAACTGGTGAAATTCAGCACTTACTCCACAGCAGTGTGTCTGTGTCCTAGGATCGGCTATGGGGTAAGAAAATAGATCGGGGCACGAGTGCACGGTAACCCGGAGTCCCGGACAAGTTTTTCTTGTAATATGCATGGTTTCTGCATGTGTTACTAACAAATGTATTTCAAAGAATTAAGGGTCTCAGAAACATTATGGTCAATTCCGAATGCTTCAGAAATTTTTTTTTTTTTTGAGACAGAGCCTCAAGCTGTCACCCTGGATAGAGTGCTGTGGCATCACAGCTCACAGCAACCTCCAATTCCTGGGCTCAAGCAAGTTTCCTGCCTCTGCCTCCCAAGTATGGGACTACAGGCGCCTGCCACAACGCCCGGCCATTTTTTGGTTGCAGCCACCATTATTGTTTGGCAGGCCTGGGCTGGATTCGAACCCACCAGCTCAGGTGTAGGTGGCTTGTACCTTAGCCCATTGAGCCACAGGCGCCAAGCCCCGAATGCTTCAGAATTAAATTGAGAAATCATTTCACGTAATTACTTGTAGCTACATTTTTGTCTCCTTAATTATTTAAAATGAGTATAGCTGGCTCGGCGCCTGTGGCTCAACAGGCTAAGGCGCTAGCCACATACACTTGAGCTGGCGGGTTCGAATCCAGCCTGGACCCGCCAAACAACAGTGACGGCTGCAACTAAAAATGGCCGGGTGTTGTGGTGGGCGCCTGTAGTCCCAGCTACTTGGGAGGCCGAGGCAGGAGACTCGCTTGAGCCCAGGAATTGGAGGTTGCTGTGAGCTGTGATGCCACAGCACTCTCTCCAGGGTGACAGCTTGAGGCTCTGTCTCAAAAAAAATAAAATAAAATAAAATAAAATGAGTATGGTTAGGTTTAAAATACAGTAGTGCAAATTAAAAATTCAAAGGTATAACAAAGATCTTTTTAGTTCTTATTTTATGAGAAGGATAAAAGTTGAGTATTAAAATTTTATTACAAATATTAAGGAAACTATAACCATATCAGAGATAACATTTTTTTATATTGAAAAGTAACATATTTTTACCTACATACATTTAATTAATATAACCCCAACGCATTATAGTGAGTGACTTTTTGCTAATAACACCATATATATTTACTGCAAAATATATTTTTTGTAAAAATTAAAAGAGACTTATTTTCAAGTTTCAAGAGAGTAGAAAAGATTAGTCACTAGGCGATCCCTCTTTCTCTCTCCCCCATTTTTGAATTGAATTGTGTTTTTATTCTTGCTCAGGCCTGTAGCTATTCATCTGCTAGTTTTATTATTTTATTTTATTTTTTTTTTTTTGGTTATAGCCATCATTGTGGTTTGGAGGGCCCAGGCTGGATTCGAACCACCAGCTCAGGTGTACATGGCTGGCGCCTTAGCCGCTTGAGCCACAGGCGCCGAGCCTCGTCTACTAGTTTTAGATTAGTGTCGAGTACATGGGGTGCTTGTTTTTCCATTCTTTTTTTTTTTTTTTTTGATACAGAGCCTCAAGCTGTCACCCTGGATAGAGTGCTGTGGCATCACAGCTCACAGCAACCTCTAATTCCTGGGTGCAAGCGAGTCTCCTGCCTTGGCCTCCCAAGTAGCTGGACTACGCCCGCCACAACACCCGACTGTTTTTTGGTTGCAGCCATCATTGTTGTTTGGCAGGCCTGGGCTGGATTCAAACCCACCAGCTCAGATGTATGTGGCTGGTGCCTTAGCCGCTTGAGCCACAGGCGCCAAGCCCTTTTAGATTGTCTTTGTAGAACAGTATTAAAATTTTTTTTTCTCTTTTTTTTTGAGACAGAGTTTTAAGCTGTCACCCTGGGTAGAGTGCTGTGGCATCACAGCTCGCAGCAACCTCCAATTTCCGGGCTCAAGCGAGTCTCCTGCCTCAGCCTCCCAAGTAGCTGGGACTACAGGCGCCCACCACAACACCTGCTATTTTTTGGTTGTAGCCATCATTGTTGTTTGGCGGTCCTGGGCTGGATTTGAACCCGCCAGCTAGGGAGTATATGGCTGGCGCTTTAGCCGCTTGAGCCACAGGTGCTGAGCCAGTATACAAATTCTATTTTCTTTTTTTTTTTTTTGAGACAGAGTTTCACCTTGTTACCCTCAGGTAGGGTGCCATGGTGTCATAGTTCACAGCAACCTCAAACTCTTGGGCCTCAGCGTCCCAAGTAACCGGGACTGCAGGTGCCTGCCACACGCCTGGCTATGCAAATTCTTTGTGATGTTTTTAATAGACTTATTTATTGACATCAAGTATGCACCAGAGTATGCATAAATGAATGATAAATGTACAGCTCAATAAATTTTCATAAAGTATCCACCAGCCAGCTTTTAAAAAGAGAGAACATTACTTGTACCTTCTTCTCAGTCACCACTTCCTACAGAATTAGCCATTGTCGTGACTTGAAGATTAGATCTTTTTTTTTTTTCTGCTCTGCTGCTCTTCCTCTGGGCAGCCTCTGCCCAACTCCCAGGCCCCTGCCGGGCAGTGCCACCACCTCCCAGGTGCGGCCCCGTCTAGTCCCATGGTGCTCCCTAAGGGGCAGCTCTGTGCCCCTGCTGCCATTCTGACACCTAGATAGGAGTTGCTCACAGATGGTGAGGACAGGGCTCCATTCCGTCCGGAAATGACCTTTGCAGTGGGCACGCATGGTCAGCGAACATTCCAGGAGTTGCCGGCATGAGAGTTCTCCCAGGGCGGGATGGAACCTGTTGTGTGGTGCAGGCTAGAGGCGGCCCCCTTTCCTCCTGTGGTCCCTGGCAGGACGGGGCCTGGCTGGGGACTATGCGTGACCTGGATCCCGTTACTCATGACACCTGGCTTTCCTGAGGCCTAGAGTTTCATCCAGCGCTCTGTGTCCCCTTGAGGAAAGCAGAAAAGGTGCTTGTGAGGGCAGGTAGGAAAATAAGAGGTTTGGATTTGTTAGGAGGATATTTACGCAGGCTACATTTATCATGTGTTTGCTCTTTTGTCTTTTATAACAAAAAGGTGCCATTGTCACGTGGGGTGGACAGTGAAGACGACGAAATCATTTCTAACCCAGATGGGTTTCCAGCCTCACCTCTCACATCACGGCATACCCAACAAAAAGGTAAAAACAAACAGACAAAAAAACGCCTGCAATGTTTATAAAATGTAAGAGCATTGTGTGGCAATGAACATTTTTACTTTTTAGGAAAATATAGCCATTGGACCTCCATCTGTGGCTCTGTGATTTTAACTAGGAATATACTTGAAACTTATTTTTACTGAGAGTATGTTACTGCCTGGATGTGAGGTTGTGTTTAAAGTACAAGGTGCTCGCCTGAGTCCCTTCTGCTCTCTCAGCCGTGAGAGTTCAAGGAGGAGAGGGTCCTGGCTGGCCGGGAAGCCCCACGTGCACTTTCCTGCTGCTTCTGGTGCCAGTGCACCCTGGAATGACAAGTGAGCTTGTCTGAGTTGGCCATCTCGCTCGTCCTTGTGCCTGGGGCAGGGCCTGGCCCCCAGGGGATGTCTGGAAAGATCAGTCTGACGAGCGAGTATGTGGACATTTGTAGTTTTCCTTTGGCACAACGAGAGAACTCAGTGCATCGTAGCAAAGGTGGGGGCAGTTTTCAGGTTCCTGGGAAGGGCTTGAGTTTGAGCAGTGCAGAGACCCAGGGATGGAGGGGGCAACCAGTAACTGCTGATCAGGACCCTCAGAGTCACTTGGCTCAGGGAGACACTTAAGTCATTTCACAAGGAAAACAGAAGGCCAGGCTTTTAAGCGCTGGGCCAGAGAATAGCTAGGGGTCACTGAATGTTAAATTCAGGTAAAAACTATTCTTTTTTTAAAAAAATTATAGAAATAGGACAGCGCCTGTGGCTCAAAGGAGTAGGGCGCTGGCCCCATATGCTAGAGGTGGCGGGTTTAAACCCAGCCCCAGCCAAAAACTGCAAAAAAAAAAAAAAAAAATTATAGAAATAATACTTTCTTGGTATTAAAAAAATGAAACTTAGGCTCGGCACCTGTGGCTCAAGGGGCTAAGGCACCAGCTACATATACCTGAGCTGGCGGGTTCGAATATAGCCTGGGCCCACTGGACAACAATGATGGCTGCAACCCCCCCCCCCCCAAAAAAAAATAGGTGGGCATTGTGGCTGGTGCCTGTGGTCCCAGCTACTTGGGAGACAGAGGCAGGAGAATCACTAGAGCCCAGGAGTTGGAGGTTGCTGTGAGCTGTGATGCCACGGCACTCTTCCCAGGGTGATAGCTGGAGGCGCTGTCTCAAAAAAAAAAAGAAAGAGGAGCTTAACTACATAATTATATAATGAGTGTCTCATAAGTTACGTGTCACACAGGCTCCATCAGTGCTAGTGATAATTACTGTCTAAAAGATAAAACAGCCTTGTGTGGTAGCTTGTGCCTGTTGTAATCCCACTGCCTTCTGAGGCCAGGGTGGGAGGATCACTTGAGGCCAGGAGTTCAAAACCAACCTGGGCAGCATAGTGAGACTCCATCTCCACAAAAACTTAAGAACTAGGTGGGTGTGGTGGTGGGCCCCTGTAGTCCCAGTGACTGGGCCTACTAAGCCAAGATCTCTTGATCCCAGGAGCTTGAGGCTGCAGTGAGCTATCAAGGCACCACCATACTCTAACCTGGGTGAGCAAGATACTGTCTCCAAGAAATTTATGAATATTTTCTTATTATATCACTTCAAACATTTACTCCTCAGAAGTGTGTTCAGGACCTGCCATGTGCCAGAGATGACAGAGAGCCACAGGCCCGTCCCTTCACAGCGCTGTTTGCGGGGAGGAGGCACAGCTTGCAAACTGTAGTGTGGGGTGCTGAGGTGGGCACAAAGACCAGGGGAGCAGTTAGTGCCTGCCGGTTGGCAGAGGTGGCAGGGAGGGGGTTTCAGGATGCTGGACTCAGGAGGGCAGGGCTGGATTTTGCCAGGTGGCAAACACACCCTGCAGACCAACTTGCCCCAGTGCATTTGACCAAAAGCAGCTTGGTTAAAAGCAGTTGATCAGATGGCTTTTGGGTCAAAAGCAAGCTCTTCAGAGACCGGTTACTCAAGTATTGGTGGTGTTGGCAATTTTAATTTTTTTTAGAGACAGAATAAATATTGGTAACTTCTGATGAGTGAATGAACCAGGAATTATGTTTAGGATTTTGTCTGCATCTTTAGCATTTCATTCTGTTTTCTGGATTCCATAGGATTTTCCCCTCTGTTTTTAGCATGTGCCAGTTTTTTCTGCTCCACAAAATATTAGTAGAATGTTAAAAGCAACTCTGATGTCAGACTTCCCTACAGCGAAGTATATGGGTGCACCGGGTGCAAGGTCAGCCTCTTCACTGGGTTGCAAAGGTGTGGAAGACGAGGAACCAGGCAGGGTTTGCCTGCATCTGTGCCACTGAGGCAGTTTGTGTCAAGGAGCAGCTATTTTCCTGAACCAATTGGATGCTCCTTCTCAGAAGGGTAGGCAGAGAGGAGTGGAGCCTTGGTCCCCTGGGCAGTGGTGGACACAGTGTGTCACTAGAGTGCCGGGGGTGGGGGTTGGAGTGGGAAGGGACTGAGGCTCGCACCAAGGAGTCTGACCTAGGCTCTGCAACCTTCTGGCACCCTGGTCCTCAGGAATGAGCATGGTAGAGACGGGAGCGAGTCAGACGCTGGCTCCTTGGCTGGCCCTGGGACTCGCCTGCCACGTGACCTTGCTGAGCTGGTCCCTGTCCCAGGTCTTGCTGGCTCCTCTGAAGAGGGTGACTTCTGTAATTGAGTTCATCTGAGCTGCCGTTATCATTGTCATTTTGTTATCTCCCTTAAAAGTTTCTTTCTTTTTTTTTTTTAATCAGATGATAAACACCCTGTTGTGAATTTAAAGGTAAGATAATTTTTTAAAAAAAACAGCTTTTCTCAATTAAGTTTCCATCATAATTTTCCAACATATTTCATAATTTGTCAGGGAAAAGAATTGTCTCTTAAACGTTCTTTCCTATGGAATATTTATTTTAATTTATCTTATTTTATTTTTTTGAGACAGAGTTTTACTATGTCGCCCTCTGTAGAGTCCTGTGGTATCACAGCTCACAGCAACCTCCAACTCTTGGGGTTAAGTGATTCTCTTGCCTCAGCCTCCTAAGTAGCTGGGACTACAGGCGCCCACCACAACGCCCGACTATTTTTTTTTTGTAGTTGTCATTGTTGTTTAGCAGGCCTGGGCCAGGTTCAAACCCAGTAGCTCTGGTGTATGTAGCTGGTGCTGTAGCCGCTGAGCTATACGTGGTGAGCCTCCTATGGAATATTTCTTTTAAATTCTCTTAAAATTTGAGGAAATTCATATTTTCCATAATTTGATCATAAAAATGGTGTACTAAAGAGTTAGACGCCACTTACATAATTTATAGAATGAATAGACAATTTTATTAGCTAATTTGCAAATATGAAAATAGTTCTAACTTAAGTTTTATGTTCATATCATTTTAAAAAATTAAACATTTCTCAATAGAGTTAATGTATAACCATATCTTCTTTTTCAGCAGGGATTAGCAACTTAATATCACACCAAAGTGTAAGGAAAAATTAACAAAAGTTCAAAGCCCTCTCTTGGCTCTGAGTTTGGGATTGAGAAGCAAGACCTCGGCATTTGAAGATGTGCCCACCTGCAGTTGAGGGTCCTTTCTTAGTGCCCCAGGGAGGAAAGTCCCACCGGGAGTTTGCTCTGTGCATCTCTGCCCTCGACTTGTACTATATCACGTGCTTTTGAATGTGAACTGACACCTGTCGCTCACAGGACCTGCACGCAGAGTCACTGAGCTCACAGGCAACAGAGCCAGGCTTAGTGCAGTGACCCATATCTGGGAGGCTGAGGGGGCAGATCACTTGGGGCCAGGAGATTAAGACCAGCCTGTGCAAGAGCAAGACCCCGTCTCTACTAAAAATAGAAAAACTAGCTGGGCATTGTGGCAGGTGCCTATAGTCCCAGCTGCTTGGGAAACTGAGGCAAGAGGATCACTTGAGCCAAGAGATGGAGGTTGCTGTGAGCTATGATGCTATAGCACTCTATCGAAGATGAAAGAGTGAGACTTAGGGGAAAAAAATAGGCTCTGTGTCTGTGGCTCAAGCGGCTCAGGCGCCAGCCATGTACACCTGAGCTGGCGGGTTCCAATCCAGCCTGGGCCCACCAAACAACAATGACGGCTGCAACCAAAAAAAAAAAAAATGGCCGGGCATTGTGGCAGGCGCCTGTAGTCCCAGCTACTTGGGAGGCGGAGGCAGGACACTCACTTAAACACAGGAATTGGAGGTTGCTGTGAGCTGTGATGTCACAGCACTCTATACAGGGTGACAGCTTGAGGCTCTGTCTCAAGAAAAAAAAAAAATAAAGGGGGCAGAAGTTGTGCCTAACTAGACCTGCCTTATAATGATGTGGCTGCTTGTGCCTAATTTGGGAGATGCTGAGGCTCTTTCCTCTTTATGCTCTTTCTTTCCTAGGGTGAAAAACCTCCATTGCGTGAAAAACCCCCACCTTCCCCAGGTATTTGCCTTTGGAATTTCATCATGATTGAAAGTATAATTGTTTTAGAGAGTGCCCAGGATAATCTCATCTGAAAATAAAGATCACGTTTTCTTTTCCCTGTAAAGGCTGTTGGCTTTTGTGTGGGTCCTGTGTACCTGCTATTCACATCCCACGTCTTGTCTGGGTCAATGTCCCACTGGCACAGGCCTGGGTGGTGCTTCTCCACCTGCTTCCCTCCCACTGCCCACACCCCCATCAGCCGCTGAGCCCTGCGGGAGCCACCTGAGAGCACAGCCTCTGGGTTCCCCCCACTTCCTTCTGGACCCTGCCCGGCTCCTGGCATCACAGTGTGCAGGGCCCCCTCCCACCCTGCTGCCCTGTATCCTCGCCAGACGGCTCCCTCTTTCTTGCACAAGACACTCTTCCCAGGGCCCAAAGAACGCAGCACCAGGCCTGATGTGAACTAATTGCCCACGTGGTTTTTGGAATAAGGTCTCATGTAACTTTGATGTAAACTTGTAAGTATCAGTTAATAGTTTTAAACTTTTCCCCTGCACCTCTTCAGATACAACTGGTAGAGCGCGTCAAAGATGTATAGAAATAACCAAAGAAAGATTTGAGGAGCTGAAAGAGGAAAACGTGTGCCTGCACAACGTGAATCAGACCCTGACCCTGCAGCTGACCGGCATGAGACAAGCAATGGAAGAGCTTCAGCTCAAGCTGGAGAGAGCGGAAAGTGGGGAGGGAGAGCCAAGAGGCCAGAAAGCCGAGTCCCGGGAAGGTGGGCGAGCGCTCACGGGCACAGTGGGCGCAGGCACCACTTCCCTCAGTCTGTTACTTATTTGGGGGGTTCGCATTTTATGTTGGTGATATTTGTTGATATTTATGTTACTAATGTCTCGTTGTAATATTTAAGTTTCTTTTATTTATTTATTTATTTATTTATTTTTGAGACAGAGCCTCAAGCTGTCACCCTGGATAGAGTTCTGTGGCATCACAGCTCACAGCAACCTCCAATTCCTGGGCTCAAGTGAGTCTCCTGCCTCCGCCTCCCAAGTAGCTGGGACTATAGGTGCCCACCACAAGACCCAACCATTTTTTGGTTGCAGCCGTCATTATTGTTTGGTGGGCCCAGGCTGGATACGAACCCGGCTGCTCAGGCGTAAGTGGCTGGTGCCTTAGGCCGTTGAGCCACAGGCCCTGGGCCAAGTTTCTTTTATTAATATCCTCACACTTGTTGAAATTTTTCTTTTATTGATGAATGTGAATTTTGTTTGGTATCATTACAGGTCATTTTCTTTTATAAAGTTGCCTACTTTAAATTGCGACCCTGCTTATTGATATGTAGAAACTCTTTTTTTTTTTTTTTTGAGACAGAGCCTCAAGCTGTCACCCTGGATAGAGTGCTGTGGCATCACAGCTCACAGCAACCTCCCATTCCTGGGCTCAAGCGAGTCTCATGCCTCTGCCTCCCAAGTAGCTGGGACTACAGACACCCGCCACAACGCCCGGCCATTTTTTGGTTGCAGCCGTCATTGTTTGGTGGGCCGGGCTGGATTCGAACCCACCAGCTCAGGTGTACGTTTCTGGTACCTTAGCCCATTGAGCCACAGGCGCTGAGCCAGAAACTCTTTACATTTTAAGGATTTTAGTCCTTCATCGCGTGGGTAATATTTTCTTAGTTTGTTGATAATTTGGCTAAACTTATAGGATATTTTTCTTTTTTTTTTTTATTCCCTTGGTCTCAAGTCTTTTTTAACTCTAAGGTTATGTGAATATTTACTAGTATTTTCTCTATACCTTTTCTTACTTATGTAAAACTAATATGGCCTTAAGTAAAGGGGTGTTAGTTTTCTTGGTATAGGCCCTGCATAATTCTTGTCCTAGACACATTTATTTCTAGATAATTTATGTTATTTGTGCTTTTATTTTGCAGGATCTGTTTTCTATTATGTTTTCCAATAGAACATTATTATTAATAGTATGTGGAAGGTTATTAGTTCTAATACATTTTCCATTCATTCTATATGATTTTTCAAAGCGCTGTTTTTGGTTTTTTTTTTGAGACGGAGCCTTAAGCTTGTTGCCCTGGGTAGAGTGCTGTGGTATCACTGCTTACAGCAACGTCCAACTCCTGGGCTTAAGCAATTCTCCTGCCTCCACCTCCCAAGTAGCTGGGACTGCAGGCACCCACCATGATGCCTGGCTATTTTTTGGTTGCAGCTGTTGTTGTTTGGTGGGCCCAGGCTGGATTTGAACCCTCCAGCTCATGTGTATGTGGATGGTGCCTTAGCCGCTTGAGCCATAGGCGCCGAGCCCAAAGCACATATTTTTATATCATCCAAAACAATGACAATTCATTTCTAACTTAAAATTTTAATTTTTCTTTATTTTATATGCAAAAACTTCCAGTAGAATGTTGACTATTCCATGTTTAAAAACACAGGTTTTATTCATTTACATATATTATACGTGTATTCACTGCTTCTTCTGAGTCTAAAAGAGAAGAAAAAGCAGATGATTTGCAATTTACATAAAACCTCATAAATTTGATATCATTTCTTAGAGTATAATATGAAATTTTTTTTTTCTTTCTTTCTTTTTTTTTTTATTGTTGGGGATTCATTGAGGGTACAAGAAACTGGTTGCATTTGTTAGGAAAAGACCCTCTTACATTTTTTTTTTTTTAACTAGTTACCACACCTGAGATACTTTATCTACGAAAACAAGCTCAAGAGTTGGTGGATGAAAATGATGAGTTGAAAATGACTGTCCATCGTCTGAATGTAGAACTGAGTCATTATCAGACAAAATTTAGACATCTGTCCAAGGAAGAGGTAAAACTTCCCATCACAATAAATTAGACTTTTTAGATATTTTAGCCATTTACTGTTGAATTGATTTCCTATCCTGAGAGGTTCTTCTTTATTATGATTTGATATTAAAAAAAGATGTTCAAAGCTGGGCACAGTGACTTGCACCTGTAATCCCAGCACTTTGGGAGGCTGAGGTGGGAGGATCACTTGTAGTCAGGAGTTTGAGAGCAGTCTGAGCAAGAGCAAGACCCCCTTTATCTTCACAAAATAAAGAAAAATTGCATGTGTGGTGGTGTGGGCCTATAGTCCCAGCTACTCGGGAGGCTGGAGGATCTCTTACCTTTTTTTTTTTTTTCCCGAGACAGAATCTTGCTTTGTCGCCCTGGGTAGAGTACAGAGGCATCATCACAGCTCACAGCAGCCTCAACACCTGAGCTCAAGTGAGCCTCCTGGCTTAGCCTCCTGAGTAGCTGGGACTATAGGCACATGTGACCATGCCCAGCTAATTTTTCTTTTCTTTCTTATTTATTTACTTATTTATTTATTTATTTTTTGGGACAGAGCCTCAAGATGTTGCCCTAGGTAGAGTGCTGTGGCATCACTGCTTACAGCAACGTACAACTCCTGGGCTTAAGCGAGTCTCCTGCCTCCGCCTCCCAAGTAGCTGGAACCATAGGCACCCACCACAATGCCCGGCTATTTTTTGGTTGCAGCCGTCATTGTTGTTTGGCAGGCCCGGGCTGGATTCGAACCCACCAGCTCAGGTGTACATGGCTGGCTCCTTAGCCCATTGAGACATAGGCACCAAGCTGAGTAAAGGGCTTTAAAAGCATTGAGCTGGCAACACCCATAGCTCAGTGGGTAGGGCGCCAGCCATGTACACCAAGGCTGGTGGGTTCTGATCTGGCCCGGCCAGCTAAAACAATGACAACTGCAACCAAAAAAAAAAAAAAAATAGCCGGGCATTATGGCAGGCACCTGTAGTCCTGGCTACTTGGAAGGCTGAGGCAAGAGAATCGCTTAAGCCTAGGAGTTGGAGGTTGCTGTGAGTTGTGATACCTCAGCACTCTACCTAGGGCAACAGCTTGAGGCTCTGTCTCAAAAAAAAAAAAAAGAAAAGAAAAGGGTATTAGTGGGAAAATAGACGAAATTGGAAAACAGTCTATAGATGAGAAAATAGAGAGCCAAGGAATTGGCTCATGCTTATAGCCCAGCTCCTCAGGAGGCTGAGGTGTGAGGGTCACTTGAAGTCAGGAGTTTGAGACTAGCCTGGACAGCATAGTGATACTCAGTCTCATAAAAGGTTTTAAAAAAATCAGCCAGGTATAGTGGCACATCTGTGGTTCCAGCTCCTCAAGAGGCTGAGATAGGAGGGTTGGTTGAACCCAGGACTTTGAGGCTGCAAAGAACTGTGATCACACCACTACCCTCCAGCCTGGGTGTCAGAGTGAGACTGTCTCTAAACAAATAAAAATAAATAAAAAGTGGAGTTAGCAGACACTGACTTATTCTGAGTTTGAAATTTAAATGGAATTATTAAATGACTAAATTGTCAAAAAAGAAAAGGAATCTTTTCTGTATCTGTGTTGGTTTCCTAATTTTCATGATCACGCTGTGGTTAAGTAAACGAATGTTTTTGTTTTTAGGAAATACACCCTGAAGTAGTTAGAGCAAAGGGGCGTTATATCTGCAAATTACCCTCCAACACAACAGGAAAACCTGTTCTCATACGTACTGTATATACACATAAACACACACCCGTATGCATGGATCGATAACGTCCAGTCTAGATTAGCCTGTCTAAGACTTGCCATTTCAGGGGAAGTATCGTTTAATTTGTCTTCACTGTGTGTTTTGTTCTTAGAGTTTAAATATCGAAGGCCTCCCATCAAAGGGCCCTATACCACCCTGGTTGGTAAGTGGAAGTTGTTTAATTTCACACTCATATTTTCAGGGCTGTAATTGCAGTTATTAAAAACAATTCCAAAATAAGTGTATGTCTTCTTGCCTTTTTAAAAAATTCCTGATTGTGCTCAGATGTGAGAAAGACATTCAAGCCTCTCTTCTGCCCTGTCTCACCTTCAGTTGGATATGAAGCACCTGTCACCCTTGTTGCTCGCTTACGAAGACAGGATGAAGGAGAAGGACGAGCTCAACGCCACCCTCAGGGTAGGTAAGGCAGAAGTCACAGAAGAGACAAGCTTTAGAAAAATAAGATCCTTTCAAATATTGCAGAATATTTTAAAGGTAGGTGTACCCGACATGCAGTAGAGGGTCACATGTCTGTGGAAGGGAAGGGGGGGAGGAAGGGGGCGGGGAAAGAAGGAATGGGGAGGAGGTGAGGGAGCCGCGGAGTGGGGCGCGGAGGGACAGCTGGCGCTGCGCTGGGAGCCTCTCTCCTGGTACTCCAGCTGCACCATTAAAAGGACCCTAGGGCAGACAGAAGGTCACAGGCTGGGGATGTTTTAGGCAAACTTACATGCTTCTTAATTCCAGGAAGAGCTAACCCCAAGAAGCCTAATTATTGAGCTGCTGGAAGTGGTTAGGCAATGAGGTTTTTATTCATGCCTGCCATATTCACCTTTGTGTCATGGGAAGGCTTCTGGCAGCAGAGCTGGTTCTGACTCTGCAGGAGAACCCAGCCTCTGGGGTGCTGCAGCCCCACTCTCTGCCTTGGCGCTACTCACCTCTGGGTCTTCTCTTAAGTGGCCAAACACGCTTTGGAATTGGAAGCTGCCAAGAGAGAGGTGTTGGTGGTTATGGGATCCTCAGGTACAAGCGTCCTTTTTTTTTTTTTTTTTTTTGTAGAAACAGAGTCCCACTTTATCACCCTCAGTGGAGTGCTGTGGCGTCACAGCTCACAGCAACCTCCAACTCCTGGGCTTAGGTGATTCTCTTGCTTCAGCCTCCCAAGTAGCTGGGACTACAGGCGCCCGCCACAACGCCCGGCTATTTTTTTGTTGCACTTTGGCTGGGACCAGGTTCAAACCAGCCACCCTCAGTATATGGGGCCAGTGCCCTACC